>CABHPH010121556.1:0-33739 GCA_902168325.1 Peromyscus nudipes
CATCTGCACTTCTCTTGCCAAAATTTTCCATTTATTTGTTGCTCTGTTACTATCTCTTGTATGCCAAGACACCCTAGTTTTTGACTAAGGTTTGCCCACCGTAGGAAGATGTACTTTCAACTTCTGACACCAAAGTGGCCGTGGTTGTTTCTTCCAAGTCCCTGCCATCTGAGGTCCCATTCTTCCTGGTCTCTGGCTTAGGGGATGTTCACCGTTCCTCATCATAATAATACCGGATCAGCCGCTGAACCCCAGCCTTCATTGCTGGCTTCAGAGCGGCACTGATCACCACACCAGCTGGCCCCCCTGACAGACCCACCATGGCCATCAAAAGGTCGTAACCCAGATCTATGGCCCCATCTTGGCCCCGCTCCTTGGCCTTGTCAGAGCAACTCTGAGTGGCGTAATAGAAAGCTGTGCCTAGATTGTAGTAGGTCCCCACTCCTGGCAGCAGCTGGACCAAATCGTGTACACTCTGCTCCTGTTCATTGTCACAGTCCACATCAGAAAACGAGCGTTGGACCCTCTTTGGACCCGGCTGCTCCCAGGCTAAGAGCTGCAGAGCAGAGAACAGGGCATCCACAGACACTTGCCAGTCCGAGCGTCCACTTTTGTGGCGCTCTTGAAGATGGTGGATGAGGGCCTGGGTAGCCTCCACACCTCCCAATCGGTAAAGCTGAAGCTGCAGAGCCCAGGCATCAGCCTGGCAGCCAGCTTCCTCCAGAGCATTCCTCAGAGCCAGGCCTACCAGGAACTTGGGGAGAGGGGGCATGTGAGTGAAGCCAGGCAGGTACTTTGGGAGCAGGATCTGGCAGGACAAGGGGTCTGAGGAGGGCAACTGGTATCCCAACGCTGAGGGAGGGAGCATCGTAGAGGGACTTGTTGGTTTGCTGTATGAAACGGCATCCACAGGACACAGCAGGAGACAGCAAACCAGCTGGATTGGCATCAGGATAAGTCTGAGGCGATGCATGTCTGGAGCAGAGTATCCTGGAAAAGGGAGAACCCCAAAACATGCAAACCATTTCGCTGAAGGTTATAGTCTTAAAGGAGCCCAAGATTCAAGGGCCCCCCTTTTCCACCACCTATCTCCAGCCTTTTGTTCTTTCTAGTAAATGGGGTAGGATATGGGGAATGCAATGCAATTTCTCCTTGGTCTCTGTCATTTCTGGGTCACAGGAACCTCACTGTTTTGTGCCCACCCACTTATGGGAGACCCAGCTTACCATACAGTCCAGTCATGGAGAAGTAAGACCACTTGGGTAGGTTTGGTAGCTCCTCCTGCTTTACCCAGTTGTCTGTCCCGTGAAGAGAGGAGGTATTTGGAGCCGCTGCCGTGTAAGAGCCAGGACTGACAGAACATGTCCATCAATCCCTAAGGTGCAGATGAGGCTCCCAGTGTTGACATTGGCCAGGGCCTTTGCAAATAAGCAGGGACAGAAAGTTTCAACAGCAAAACCAGCTGTTTTAATGAGGACATCGATCTTATCCTCCAGGAAGGTCACCTGGACTTAATGCAGGACGAGGGCAGAGTAGATGCAGGTGGGCTTGGAGACAGAAGCTATGATGAGGACGGCCATGTACAGACTGCTGGGCTGTATTGTTAGTCACGAGGTGGTCTTTGGAGACCTCAATTCTACTGGCCCATCTTCACCCATATTCTTTTTTTGTCTTTCTTGGAGGTTGGGAAGATTTTTTGGTTTTTTTTGGGGGGGGGAGGGTTGGTTTTTTTCGAGACAAGGTTTCTCTGTGTAGCCCTGGACAGCCTTCCTGGAACTCACTTTGTAGGCCATGCTGACCTCAAAGTCACAGAGATCTGCCTGGCTCTGCCTCCCGAGTGCTGGGATTAAAGGCATGTGCTACCATTTTTCTGGTATGTACGTAAGTGCTCAAGGAGGCTAGAAGAGGATGTTGGATTCCCTAAAACTGGAGTTACAGACATTTGTAGGCTGCCATGTGTGTTCTGGGAACGAAACCTTGGTCTTCTGCATAGCAGCAAAAGTGCTCTTAACTAATGACCCATCTCTCTAGCCTTTTCACTTGGGAGGCAGAGGCAGGCTGATCTCTGAGTTCAAGGACAGCCTGGTCTACAGAGAAAGTTCCAGGACAGCCAGGGCTACAGAGAGAGAACTTGTCTAGAAAAAACAATACATATTGAGAAAAAAAGGTTGTGGGAGATTTCACTGGTTTGGAGGGGAAGCTAAAAGAAGCAGGTAGTGTAAACATCTCATTTCCTTTGATGTCTTCATGATATGAGTGAATGTTGTTTTAATCCCACCTTCTCCCTACCACATCATTAGGAAGCCAGAAAGCTATGTATGGTTTACAAAAGTGAAGGATCTGGTATTTACAAATATTTACCAATTCTTCCTGGAGCAGACTCTGTCCTCCTCACCTTTGTCCCATACTGACAAACTGGGTTTTTTTCCCCTTCTGATACCTGTCCATCCTACCATATTGCCTTGTCCTAAGGTTTAGCCCTAGATCTGTAGATGAAATGAGAAAGGTTCTCAGTATCCTTTGGAGAAGGTTAAGGCAGAAGGCTGGCAATCCTGGTAGGGAACCTCTAAACCGTACTACCATACATGGAATAGACTGACTGACAGACTCACTCAAGGCAACTTTCATTTTTCACTTTTCCTGATTTCAACATGAGACACAGATAAAACATGTTCATCAGCTCAGCACTGACTCACTGCGTGTGGTGGTTTGAATGTAATCGGCCCCCATGATCTCATAGGGATTAGCACTATTAGGAGCTGTGGCTTGGTTGGAGGGGGTGTTAGAGAAAGAGTGTCACTGGGGACCAGCTTTGAGGTTTCCTATGCTCAGGATACCACCCAGTGTCTCAGTCCATTTCCTGTTGCCTGCAAGATGTAGGACTCTCAGCTACTACTCCAGCACCACCTCTGCCTGCATGCTGCCATGTCCCACCATGATGATAATGGACTGAACCTCTGAAAATGTCAGACACCCCAATTAAATGTTTTCTTTATAAGAGTGGCCGTGGCTTCGAAAACTTGTACTCCACAAAATTGGAAAATCTGGAAGGAATGGACAATTTTCTGGATAGATACCACATACCAAAGTTAAATCAAGACCAGATAAACTATTTAAATAGACGAATAACCCCTAAAGAAATAGAAACAGTCATCAAAAGTCTCCCAGCCAAAAAAAGCCCAGGACCAGATGGTTTCAGTGCAGAATTCTACCTGATTTTCAAAGAAGAACTAATTCCAATACTCTTCAAATTGTTCCACACAATAGAAACAGAAGGAACTTTACCAAACTCTTTTTATGAGGCTACAGTTACCCTGATACCCAAACCACACAAAGATGCAACAAAGAAAGAGAATTACAGATCAGCCTCCCTCATGAACATTGATGCAAAAATACTCAACAAAATATTGGCAAATCGAATCCAAGAACACATCAAAAAAATTATCCACCATGACCAAGTAGGTTTCATCCCAGGGATGCAAGGATGGTTCAACAAACAAAAATCTGTCAATGTAATCCACCATATAAACAAACTGAAAGAAAAAAAAACCACATGATCATCTCATTAGATGCTGAAAAATCCTTTGGCAAAATCCAACACCCCTTCATGATAAAGGTTCTAGAGAGATCAGGAATATAAGGAACATTCCTAAACACAATAAAGGCAATTTACAGCAAGCCAACAGTCACCATCAAATTAAACGGAGAGAAACTCAAAGCAATTCCACTAAAATCAGGAACAAGACAAGGTTGTCCACTCTCCCCATATTTATTCAATATAGTACTTGAAGTTCTAGCTAGAGCAATAAGACAACAAAAGGAGATCAAAGGGATACAAATTGGACAGGAAGAAGTCAAACTTTCACTATTTGTAGATGACATGATAGTACACATAAGTGACCCCAAAAACTCTACCAGGGAACTCCTACAGCTGATAAACTCCTTCAGTAAAGTATCAGGATACAAGATTAACTCAAAAAACTCAGTAGCCCTCCTATACACAAATGATAAAAGGGCTGAGAAAGAAGTCAGAGAAACATCACCCTTTACAATAGCCACAAATAACATAAAACACCTTGGGATAACACTAACTAAACAAGTGAAGGACCTTTTTGATAAGAACTTTAAATCTCTAAAGAA
The DNA here is from genome assembly GCA_902168325.1 of Peromyscus nudipes. NCBI lineage: Eukaryota > Metazoa > Chordata > Mammalia > Rodentia > Cricetidae > Peromyscus > Peromyscus nudipes. The sequence goes on from CABHPH010121556.1 coordinate 4,141, forward strand.
AGAAATTGAAGAGGATATCAGGAAATGGAAGGATCTCCCATGCTCATGGATAGGTAGGATTAACATAGTAAAAATGGCAATCTTACCAAAAGCAATCCACAGATTCAACGCAATCCTCATCAAAATCCCAACACAATTCTTCACAGACCTGGAAAGAACAATACTCAACTTCATATGGAAAAACAAAAGACCCAGGATAGCTAAAAGAATCCTGTACAATAAAACAACCTCTGCAGGCATCACAATCCCTGACTTCAAACTCTACTATAGAGCTATAGTAATAAAAACAGCTTGGTACTGGTATAAAAACCGACATACAGACCAATGGAATCGAATTGAAGACCCTGACATTAATCCATGCACATATGAACACCTGATTTTTGACAAAGAAGCCAAAACTATACAATGGAAAAAAAGAAAGTATCTTCAACAAATGGTGCTGGTATAACTGGATGTCAATATGTAAAAGCTTAAAAATGGATCCATATCTGTCACCATGCACAAAACTCAAGTCCAAGTGGATCAAAGACCTCAACATAAATCCAGTGACACTAAACTTAATAGAAGAGAAAGTAGGAAGTACTCTTGAATGCATTGGCACAGGAGATCACTTCCTAAATATAACACCAGCAGCACAGACACTGAGCACAACAATTAATAAATGGGACCTCTTGAAACTGAGAAGCTTTTGCAGGGCAAAAGACACGGTCAATAAGACAAAAAGGCAGCCTACAAAATGGGAAAAGACCTTCACCAACCCCACATCTGATAGAGGACTGATCTCCAAAGCATATAAAGAACTCAAGAAACTAGACATCAAAATACTGAACAATCCAATTAAAAAATGGGCTGAAGAGCTAAACAGAGAATTCTCAAAAGAAGAATCACAAATGGCTGAAAGACATTTAAGGAATTGCTCAACATCCTTAATCATCAGAGAAATGCAAATCAAAATGACTCTGAGATACCACCTTACACCTGTCAGAATGGCTAAGATCAAAAACACCAATGACAATCAATGTTGGAGAGGATGTGGAGCAAAGGGAACACTCCTCCACTGTTGGTGGGAATGCAAACTTGTACAACCACTGTGGAAATCAGTATGGCAGTTTCTCAGAAAATTGGGAATCGATCTACCTCAAGACCCAGCCATACCACTCTTGGGCATATACCCAAGGAATGCTGATTCATAACACAAAGATACATGCTCAGCTATGTTCATAGCAGCACTATTCGTAATAGCCAGAACCTGGAAACAACCTAGATGCCCATCAACTGAAGAATGGATTAAGAAAATGTGGTACATACACACAATGGAGTACTACTCAGCAGAGAAAAACAATGACAGCATGAAATGTGTAGGCAAATGGATGGAACTAGAAAATATCATCCTGAGTGAGGTAACCCAAACCAAGAAGGACAAACATGGTATGTACTCACTCATAAGTGGATTCTAGATATAAAGCAAAGAACAATCAGACTGCAACCCACAGAACCAGGGAGGCTATATATATAGCAGGGGGGACCCTAGGATGACTGTGGCTTATAATAAGTTTTGGTTTTACTCAATTACTGGGCAAGCCTCAATGAAACATTTCGCAATTAGGATAAGAATTTATACTGTATCAAGCTGATAATAGAAAAATAAATTTTAAAAAAGTGGAAAAAAAAAGAGTTGCCGTGGTCATGGTGTCTCTTCACAGCAATAGAAACCCTAGCTAAGACATTGAGTCTAACCAGACTGAGAACTGGGCTTCTTGTTGGATTCAGGCATAACACTAGTTCTCAAATTAGAGGAAGGACAGACATCAGTGATTCCTAAATCTGGCACAGCCAGGTGTGAGGATGCACGCCTGTCATCTCAGCACTTGGGGGGCTGAGGCAGGAGGATTATGAGTTCAAGGCTAGCTTATGCTACACAACAAGACTCTGCCTTAAAAATAAAAACAAAATAAACAAAAATATTACAGGTTCTAAATTATCATTATGGCATAAAAACTTCTCTGTTATGTCCTTCACTTCTGGCAGACCAGAGGACAGCATCCAGGGTCCTACCTCTATTAATTTTTACTGCTCTCTGTTCCCAGAAGTGGCCCTTAACAACTGAGAACAATTACAGAATAAACTAGGGAGTAAGTCTCCGTGGATTCACAGCCAAAATGGAAAGAAACAAGTGTGCAGAAGAGTCCCATGATACCTCCAATCCCTAGACACCAAATCCCTAGAGAATCCCTAGGACCCTGTTGTCTCCATTTATAAGAAGGGTATACCATTTAAATAGTTTCTCTTTATTTTATTTTCTTTTTTTTAAGATTTATTTATTTATTATGTATACAGTGTTCTGCCTGCATGTCAGAAGAGGGCACCAGATCTCATTACAGATGGTTGTGAGCCACCATGTGGTTGCTGGGAATTGAACTCAGGACCTCTGGAAGAACAGCCAGTGCTCTTAACTGCTGAGCCATTTCTCCAGCCCATAGTTTCTCTTTAAATCTATCAAAAAAGTATCTGGTCCAGTAAGATGGCTCAGAATGTAAAGGGCACTTGTCGCCAAGCCTGACGACCTGAGTCACCAGGAAGCAGTGAAGTCGGCCAGGAGTCTGGGGTGAGGCCTCGCTGGATCAGACCGTGCTGTATGGACAACAGCTTCTCGAACTGCTTCTCTTGGGCTGTGTTCTGAAGAGCACAGAGGGCACCATTGAGGCAATGTCTATTCCCCTCCTCATAAAGTCCCAATGGCAAACCAAAGTTCCGTTCCACCAAGGTTATCCCTGGGAGCCAATGAGTTTGTCAGAGTTACTTATAGAGTACGGGTAAGTGGTTATGAGCAGGAGTGTGGGTGACCCTAAACACAGATGATGGCCCCCCGTCCTCCAGTGCTCCCCAGTTTATACTCTCTAGCCCCTCCCTGAGGCCCTGAGGACATTAGGGCAGAATTGCCTGAAATTGGCTGGGAGCAGAGGCTGGATACTCTGATGAGGACCCAGGAGCTTCTGTCCCTCCCTGATGAGGGAAAGCCAAAAATCAACAGGCCCAGCTGTGGTGGTCTTTGGCAAGCAGGCCCTGGTGAACTAGGGACGGCAGTAGTTTGGCTCAGAAGACAATCTGGTACATCTCAACCATCAACCCTCGTCTTTTGCTTTTAAACTGGGCCCCAGGAAATGAGAATGGGGGGAATGCAAGATGACTCACCAGGTAAAGGAGTTTGCCCTCAAACCGGGGACCCAAATTTGATCACCAGAACCCGTGGAATGAGAGCAGTGACCCAGGAACATTGTCCCCTGACCTTCACATCTGACCTCCATGTGTGCTGTGGCATGTGATGCTCACTCACATACATCACACACACACACACACACACACACACGCACACGCACACGCACACACGCACACGCGCGCACACACACACGCACACACGCACACACACACACAACACAAATAATAAAATGAAAATTAAGAAATGAGAATGACAATTGCTCAACCTGGTGTTCTCATTCTGTGTCCCCAGTCTTCTCTCCCACTTCCACACAGTCACAGGAACCCCCAAATTCCTGTAGTCCAGCCGGTGAAAACTGAGACAGCTCCAGGAGGTGTAGATCCTGTCCAGTCCCCTGTCCCGTGAACAGGGGAGATGGCCGTTTCTCTACAAATATTTCCCCACTTGTACTGATTGTTCAACCCTTTGGCCTCAAGAGACCTTGGCACGGGCTGCACGTCCCTGCGCAGTCCATCTTCAGATCACAAAAGGAGCCACAGAAACCCAGAGTCAAGAAAGCCTCAAAGCCCGGCAAGAACTTAGCAGCCTGAGGTAAGAGGGGCCACGATAAGCTCAAGGCCAGCATGAACTACATAGTGAGTTCTGGGCCAGCTCAAGCTATGAATTTATCTTAAACCCCCTTAAAGGCTCCAAACACAGCGATTCCAATACAGAAGTAGCTTTTTATTTCTCTTACCAGTTGAAGAATTAACAGACGTAGACTGGGATGGTGGCTTAGTGGTAGACTGCTCGTCTAGTGTTCCTGAGGCCCTGGGTTCAACCCCAACACTACGAAAACGAATGTGGTGGCGCAGGTGTATAATCCTAGGGCTTGGAAGGCCAAAGTAGGAGTCCCATAAATTTGAGGCTAGCCTGGGCTAAGGGAGCACAGGGGTTACACAGCAAAACTCTCAAAATATCAAAACAAATCCAGACATGGCGTCACATGCTTTTAATCCCAGTACTTGGAGGCAAAGGCAGGTGGATCTCTGAGTTCCAGGCCAGCCAGGGTTACACAGTGAGACCCTGTCTCAAAAACAAAACAAAACAACGCTGCCCCCCCCATATCTCAAAGCAAATGAAAATGAACACAATCAAGGTACAGCATTCATTTGGGGAATTAGTAAGTGTTAAGTAGGTGGAGAGAGAAATTGCAATACCCATAGCATTTAAAAACTGGAAGATGTGTCTGCTCACCAGGCTCAAAGGAAGAAAATGCATAAATCATAAAATATTGCCATTATCTAGCTTCATGCTATGCATGGTCTCTGCATGCAGACCTACTAAGGGCTATGAGAAGCACACGTGACGCCTATGAGGCCTTGTCTATCCAAAATAAGACTGAAAGTAGTTTAGTAGAAGGCCCGTGAAAATACGATTCATAAAGACTATAAACCGAGCAGCGATGTATATTTGATCTTCCATGGAGACTGTGGCATTCCTAACTTCTGGGCTTTTCATCAACTTAATGCGTACTTGCTCCAAATGTTCCCAAGACTCAATGGTGCACTTCTGGGTGACGTTGACTGCAGAAGCCTTGAACTCTCTCACCACATCAATGGAAGGGAGCTTCTCAGCAAATTCAACAAAAATAGATCCAAGTTCATAGAACACCCGGCCTTCTTCAGAGGTACATGTCTCAGGCAGGGTCACTGAGCGCCCGACCCTCTTCAGTTCCCCAGGGGATCCCCCCAGACCCCTCAGAATGGCTTCGTTATCGCCAATCCCTTCCTCCTTGATGAGCTTTTGACTCTCGAGGATCAGGGTTTCAGTGTTGTCTTTTCCTCCCACCCTACTGAGCTGAAGCTGCAGGGAGTGGGCCTCAGCAGGGCAGCCAATGTCCTCCAAGGCCACTCTTAGTGCTAAGAGGGATAAATACTCAGGCAAGGGCGCTAAGGAGGGGGCTGCGTACAGGAGGTTCTGGCAGATGCCCGGGGCTGGAGGAGGGACCTTCCCGGAGAGCACATTTGATGTAGGATCAGGCTCTGTGATAGCCTGCTGAAGGGGCAGGGCGCCATTCTGGGTATTCCTTGGAAAGGCGGCCACTGAGGACAGTAAGACACAGCCAAGGAGCAATGCAGCCTGGATCATGGTGGGTCAGCGCAACAGCCCTGTCGGGAAGAAGAACTCAGATGAGGAGGTGGGAAACACAACAGGCTCCAAGAATGGTCAGAGCTTGGAAGAGTCCTAGTCTTTGGAGACTTCCATTTCTGTTTTTACCCCCTTAGTCTCTGTGTGTCACCCTCACCTGTCCTGAAGGCGCAGCCAGAGGAATGAGGTGGTTCTGTCTTAGCACGTCCCTTCCAGTGGCTGGAGTGGCTGCCTTCCAGATCGGATGACTGAAAATGAACATTCTCAAATATTTATCACCTTTCTGGGCTAGACTTTGTCCAACCAGCTATTGCCTCATCCTGACTAACAGGGCTTCCTCCTTTGAGGCTCTGATTTCCGTAGACCATGGTCTGGTCAACCTAAGTACTTATTTAGTCATAAACCAGACCAGCAAAGCTCCTCTACATCTTCTAGGCAACAGAAAGTTTGTTTCCTCTCTTTCAAGACAGGGTCTTCTGTAGCCCTGGCTGGCCCGGAATTCGGATTAAGTAGCAAAGGATGACCTTGAACTTCTGATCCTTCTGCCATTCATTCCCTCCCCAGTACTGGGATTTACAGGTATGCACCATGATGTGCAGTTCATGTGGTACTGGGAATCAAATCCAAGGATTCATGCATGTTAATCTAGCATGCTACCAACTGGGCTATCCTCCTAGTCCATATAGTTCTTAAAGACTTACCAATCACAAGTTCCGAAAACCAGAACCTACCAGCAAATCAAACTGTGTCAGAGCAGGCTTTCAGGTTTTAATGGTTTTTTTTTTAATATTTATTTTTTATTTTTAATTATGTGTAGGTATGTCCACAAGTGCAGGTGCCCACAGAGGCCAGATAAGCTGGTTAGAGGCAGTTGTGAGCCACCTGACATGGTTGTGAGACTCAGAACTCCAGTCCTCTGGAGAAGTAGTTCTTAACCACTGAGACATCTCTCCAGCTCCTGTTTATTTTTATTGTTGTTTGAGACAGGGTCTCTCTGTGTAGTCCCAGCTGTCCTGAAACTATGTAGAGCAGGCTGGCCTTGAACTCACAGAGATCTTCCTGCATCTGTCTCCCAAGCAATGGGATTAAAGGTGTGAGCCACGATGCCTGGCTATTTGCTTCTTTCTGACACTCTCCAGCCAAGCTGACCTGACTTCCTGTGCAGTCAGGGTAATTTTGCTTCAGTCTCCAGAGTGCTGAGATCATAGCCATGCGCCGCCCCACCTGTCTTGTTAAGACAGGCTCTTAGACACAGTGGGTGAAAGGCACTCGCTTGAACAAGCCTGAAAACCTGAGTTCAGTCATCAGAACCCAGGTAATAAAGAGTTTGGAAAAATTATGAAATTTCAAAAAAAAAATTAAAAAATTAATTATGCATATGGGTATTTTACCTTCATGAGTGTCTACACACCACATGCATGCAGTGCTCACCAGAACCAGAAGGCATCAGATTCCCTGAAACTGGGTGTTAGACAGTTGTGACCTACCACGTAGGTACTGGGAATCAAACCAGGGGTCCTTTGGAAGAGCAACCATTGAGCCATCTTTTCAGCCCCCATGTTTTTTAAAAAGAAGCCTAGGAAGAGTTGGAAGAGTGTGTGGCTACATTCATATCAGAAGGGTAGTACATTTTTCTTTTCTATTTGAGGAGCTTGCCTCAAACTTCCTGTGTCAAGGCTGGCCTTGCATTCCTGACCCTCCTGCCTCCATCTCTCAAATGCTAGGGCTACAGGTGTAAACCACCATCCCTAGCTAAAGAAACTGAAGAGGACTAGTGTAGTGGTGCAGAGAAACAGACCGGTGTATTATAAAGCAGGCCTTTGGCTTTCACTCCGTTTTCTAATACATGTTTTTAAATCCTTATAACCTGCTGAGTGGGGCGGTCTAAGATGACTGCTGCTGGTCTCCAGGGGAACCAATCACATGACGAGAGGCAGAGAACTCTCAGTCCTTGCTCCACCCGACATCACAAGGGGGTGAGAGGGCCAACTTGGATAACGTGGTGGTCAACGACTGTAATCAATGATGCTTACGTAATGGATTTCATAACTCCTCTTGAAGGTCAGAGTTCTGCGGGCAGCCGTCACAAGGCAGCAGAGCCCGCCCGGTCACGACGGGGTTGGACAGGACAGCGCCAAGACTGGTCAGGCCAGAAGGCACCAAAGTCCTTGGAAACTTCACTCTTTTCCCTTTTGGTTTTTCCCGACAGGGTTTCTCTGTGTAGTTTTTTTTTTTTTTTTTTCCAAAAATGAATAAATCTTTAATAAAGAGTTTCTTGAGAGAACATGTTTTACTGGAGATGTCCCATGCAACCATCCCTCTGTGTAGTTTTGGTGCCTGTCCTGGAACTCACTCTGTAGCCCGGACTGGCCTGGAACTCAGAGATCCGCCTGGCTCTGCCTCCCGAGTGCTGGGATCATAATGGCCATCTTCTAAACCTTACCTTCGGCTTGGCTCGGCTGGAAGCCAGGGACAGAGAGCTGTCCTCCGAAGCCGAGCACAAGCCCTTCGTTCGTGCAGTTCACTTCCTCAGCGTCATCGCCCAGGACTTTCCTGCCCAGTCCTCTGTCCTTCCCTTTGCCTGATGCTGACGAACTGGTTTGAGCTCCGACCAGTGCGCTCGTCAGATCTATTCTCTGGGCTGGAGAGATGGCTCACGGGAAGGACCGAGTTCAGTTCTGTCTCAGTCAGTGTTCTATTGCTGTGAAGAGACACCATGACCACGGCAGCTCTTAAAAGGGGAAACATTTAATTGGGGGGCTGACGGTTCCAGAGGCTGTCCATTACCATGGTGGGACACGGTGCTGGAGAGGGAGCTAAGATTGCATCTTGACCAGCAGACAAGAGGAAGTGGTCTGTCTCACTGGGCACGGCTTGAGAATGAGACCTCAAAGCCCGCCTCCACAGTGACACACTTCCTGCAAGTCCACACCTCCTAATAGTACCATTCCTTATGGGGGCCATTGTCTTTCAAACCACAAGTTCCTAGCCCGTATCCAGTAGTTCACAACTGCCCATGACGCATGACTCCAGCTCCAAAGGACCCATGCCCTCATTTGGCCTCTTGGGTACCCACACACACATCTGGCATATGCTTACACAGACATTGATAATTTTTTAAAACTTTATTCTCTATGTTTGGTTTTTTTTTTAACTATATCTATATCTAAATATAATTATGTACATAGTATTCCACCTGCATGCCAGAAGAGGGCATCAGATCTCATAGATGGTTGTGAGGGTTGCTGGGAATTGAACTCAGGCCTCTGGAAGAGCAGCCAGGTGCTCTTGACCTCTGAGCCACCTCTCCAGCCCTGTTTTTTTTTTTTTTCATTCAATTATATATATATTTTAATTTTAAATGCCGAATGTCATTTATTGAAGGGGGGAGGAGGTCTTAAATACAGGCTCACAGCACAATGGGAGGACCCCGGAGGGCAGAAGTTCGCTACTGATGTTTTACAATCTTGCTTCTAATCTGTTAACGCCCATTATTCAGGATACACAGACAAGGAACTTCTCTTAAGCACTCAGGAGGGTGGAACCTGGCAGGGAATTAGCATAGGGAGGATATCAAGGTCAAGGTGCGCAAGCAAGGCAGCAGTTACCCAAAACGGGGGCCAGGGCCCTACAGGTCCCCCTTTTATTAAAAAATGAGCTTCTGACTTAGGTTGCATGGGACGTTAGCAGGTCACCTTACCCGTCATGGAGACGCCTGCCCAGGCCACACAGGTGCTCTGTCTTAGGTTGGTGAGTGCCCCCCAGGCATTACCCATCTCTGAATACTCATTATCATACAGGCTCAATCGTGTGTGAGCTGCATAGTTAATTGCTGCCAAAGATCTCAAAGTCAGCCCTGTTGTTTTTTAAGGTAGAGTTTCACTTGCTTGTCCAGGAAGGCCTCAAACTCAAGATCTTCTTTTCCAGCCTCCCAAAGAGCTGAACCAAGAGGCCGTACCTGTGGCCAGCAAGACAAAGCTTCTTGAGGTGACATTGCTTTTGTGTCTATTGGGGAAGGACAGAAGAAAAGAGAAGTCTCTCTTTTTAAAATTACATTTATTGGGCCAGGCGTGGTGGTATACCCAGCCTTTTTGCTCTCCTGTGGTAATCCTCTGCTTCCCTGCTCAGCTCAGGAAATGATTTAACTCTACCTCTTAAAAGTTCTTCCAAAAACACAACAGATGGCTGGCTGGTGAACTGAGTGACAAGTCACATCAACATCAGCAACTTTTAATTTACATGTTTAAATGAAACACAAATCAAGATGCCTGTCATCTTGAGAGCAGTGCATCCCAACTCTACCTCAACTGCAGTAATGGGCTCAACCCTGTGTCCTAGGATCAACCACTGGAAAGAAAGTGAAGGAAATCCAGTGCTTTCTGAAGACAGTGTGAATGCCCCATGTGCAGTCATGAAGCTCCCTGTCTGAGGCTGGAACCCACCTCAGAAAGCCAAAGAGAGGTGTGCAGGCTGCCCTGTGTGTTTCACTCACTCCTCCTGTCTCCTAAGAGACGGTTCCTAGAAGAGGATTACATTTCCAGAGTCCAGCTGGATTTCACATCAGAGATGATAAAGCTGGGGTAGGACCAGAGTCCATCCAGCACTGCTGCCCTGTAGGTTCCTGGGCCTTCAACGTAGGGACGATCACTTTCGGTGCAAGCACAGTAGCTCCTACGCCTTCCAACTGTGTCTCCAGTGCGAGGCATCTGGCCTGTCAGTCATCATCATCATCCTCAATTTGAAACCGTTTCTTCTTGTGGATTACTGGAGTTCCCAGCTCTGGTGCTGTGGGAATGGCAGGTCAGAGACAGAAAGAGAAAACATCTAAGTCTGTAAAAGGGGAAGGCAGAGTGGCTTCAGACTCAAGGCAGGGCAGAAGAAAAAGCAGGTCCCAGAGTCCCTACCTTGCCCCCTCCCCTTATCTTCTTCTTCATCACTGTCCAGCAGTTCCCGCTTCTTGGGTATTATTTTCCATTCTTTCTCCCCAGTGGTCTCTTCCTCTGAAGTGACTGTAAGACACAAAATTAAGGAACCAGATCTGCATCATCTCAAAACACCTCGCCATCCCTCACACCCTCACGAGAGGCACAAAGTTAGTCATCAAGGGGTGAGCAGTGACATTTTACCTTCTGGGGACACCAGGCCTGCTTTCTTCTTACGGGCTGACAAGAGGGCTCTCAGGGCTTTGGCTCGGTGCTCCTCACTGGGACTCTGCTCTCTGGGGACTCCTGGATGTAGCTCTGGCTCCTCTTCTCTCTCTTCCTCGTCTTGTTGATTCAAAGAAGCTGCCACTCTCCGAAGCTGGGTGGAGCTCAACTTGGCTGGAATTCGCCAGAAGGTTTCCTACAGGGGTTTAGCAGGTGAAGTAACTGCAGGGAGCGGACCAGCCTCTCTGGTCACTACATTTTTTGGTTATTCACTGAATAACTATGAATAAACTGAATAATAAAATATGAAATAATAAATAATATGGAGAATGATCCATAGGAATTGTGAACTTGACTTCTTATTCATAACATATATCCAATGACTAGCTCAGTACCACATCAGGTTCCCCGTAAATACAGCTGTTAACAGTGTATGCAGGAAAGGATCTTGTGAAAGTGAACCAGGTGTGACCCATGCTCAGAATCAATGGGAGAAAACCAACACGCTATAGTGCCATTGGACTGGGCACCAAAGTAATTACATTGGATTCCTGAGTTGGATGGGCAGTAAGAGTGCTTCTCTGAGGAAGTGACATTGAGTTAGCTGCCCTTGAAGGCTGGTTGAGGTTCAACAGGAAGATGGGGGCGGTGCATGTCTGTATGTATGTACCTCCTTATATGGGTAGCTGGAGCCTTCCAAAAGGAAGACGAACTGGCTATGCATGAACAGCCCCAGAATTTGCAGGGTGAAGAGTAGTTCAGAACGATGGGAGGAGGCAGGTGTGTGTGGGATGGCCATGCGAAGACAGGCATGCCACCTGGAGGCTATGAACACACAGATCTATCAAGTGCTCCAGACAGAGAAGGGATAGCCTGGGGACTAGGGCACGGATTTAGGGAAGGGAGGCTAGAGAGGACAGAAAGACAGCAAGAGACGTGATGTAGGAACCTGTGAACAAAGACAGGCAGCAGGGAAGACCAGGGCAACAGGTGTTCTGACAGGACCAGAAATCCCTGCTGACACCTGCCTGTCCTGAGGAGGGGGGCCGGATCCCTAGCTTTCGTAGAAGATGCTGAAACTGTCCGTTCTCCATTGCTTCCTCATTTTCTTCTGTCAGAGGCACCAGAGGGATTGCCTGAGAGCAGCCTGGAACAGAGCCACATGTGAGGCTCAGCACATGGTGAGGATGTGAAGAAAGGCCGGGTCCTTGGCCACACTGGGCCCAAGCAGCCCTGGTGTTCCAATGTACTTACCGTCCTCTTCCCGATCATCTGCTGCACGAATCAGGCAGCTCTGGAGCCACAGGAGGGGAGCGGAGAGACCTGCATGAAGAGGGAACTTGGTATCCACCCCCTTCCAAACCCTCTACCTCTGACATCTCTCCCAACCCAACTCCTCACCTTCCTGACGCAGGCTTTGACCAAGGTTTTCAGCAGAGAAAACTGAGCTTCCCTGAACTGGTTCTTCTTCCAAGTCTTCCTCTTTCTCTTCATCTTCTTCACTCTCTTCCTCTTCCGGATCTTCCTGCCAAGAATCTTTCAGGGACTCGTCTCCATTTGACTAAAATTCATTGGAGACAGAGACAGGGTCTTAGGGGGGCCTCGGTGGGGCTTGGGCTCTCTCCACCCACTGAAGGGACCTGGCCTGAACAGTCTGCAGCAGGAGGAATCCAAGAGTGCTTTGTGGGGCAAGGCCCAGGCCGCAGGAGCCAGGATAAGACGGTTACCACGCAAGGCGGTGCCAACTTCTTTCTCCGTTTCTTGTACAGTTGCCGCCGCTCAGACACCAACCCTAGGGCCAGCAGTTTATCCACTATTCGAGCCCGAGAACGTTTGGCTGTGATGTTCTTCATGATATGACCAAGAACATCTGGAGGGAGGGAGGGGGGAGGGGAGAGGGGGAGAAGGGGAGAGGGGGAGAGAGAGAGAGAGAGAGAGAGTGTGAGTGTGTGTGTTTGGATACTGTAGAGCGACTGGGAAGGGGCGAGTAATGGAAATCAGAACAGAGGGGCGGGGTGAGGTCTCCCTGGGAGCAGAGGCAGTGGGGAAGTGGGCAGCGCGGTGCTCACCGCAGCAGCGCCCCCCTCACTCACCGTCAGAAGCCTGGAACTCCTCAAAGAGCCGCTGCAGTTCCAGCTCCTGGTCCTCAGTCCACAAGACGACAATCTGGGTCCCTTTCCTATTCAGGCAGGGTCAGTGCCGGGGATGCCTGGGCAAACGGGGTTCCTTACCCTGTTCCCCCCGAGCAAGTGCCTTACCTTTGGAAGTCCTTGACACTGTCGGCCAGTCCCATCCGTACCAGATGGTGGATGACCTGCTTGCGGGTTCGAGAAGTAGGTTTCAGATGCTCGAGGATGGTCTCCGCCACATCCTGCCCTGTGGAGAAGGAATGGGGCAGTATGGAGGACTCTGAGGGCTGAGGCTACCCTCCTCAGTCTCAAGACCTCAAAGCCTCACACCTTCCACATCCTTATGGGCGAGGTATAGTTCCTGAAGCTGGGCCTCTTCCTCAGGGCTCCATGCAGCGGCTCTGTGGCTGGAAGACATGAACGTGGAAGAGGGGCAGGTGCATGGAGGCCATTGGTTGAAAGGGACAAGCAAAGTTCTCCTGCGTCGGTCAGGACGGGGGGAGCAGGTAACTCAAAGAGACAGGGAGCAGAGGCCTGAACACACGTGTTTTATGGTTTTATGTGAGAGGCCTTTGGTCTTGGGCCCCAGAACCCGACACTCTAAGGACTAAGAGCAAAGTAGAAAGGAGCAGGAGTGTGAACGGGAGGGGTCACAGGCGAGGACAGAGGACCAGCGTTTCTGTGAGGCCTGTCTTGCTTTAGACAGGGTCTCATGTGGCCCAGGGTGGCCTTGTATTTGCTGTGTAGTCCAGGTGGACCTTTAACTCATCTTCCTGCCTCGGTCTAAGGGCTGGGGTCACAGGCATGGGTCACCACACCCAGCCTGACTCCCCGCACACTTTAAGAAAGCACACACGAACTCTCTGGGGACCCCCCACTGCCATCGGTGACCACCTCTGTCCAGGCTGGTGACAGAGAAGGAAACTAAAGGTGGCAGACGTCTTGTTCCTGTCCTGGGTAACCTCAGGAAAAGCATTTAGTCTTATGGGCCTACTCCCTTCCTTCTGAAAGGAGAAGCATTGGATCAATGATGCGAACGCCCTGTGCCTGCACCTCCCCGCAACCCCCACCCCCCCAGACCTCCGCCTACCCAGTGTCAAGGGAGCCATATCCCTGAGTCATCTCTCGGACCACCACAGTGTTCTTCCAGAACAGCAGCTCCACAAAAGCTTTTGGGTTGACTGCAGCCAAGGCAAAGAACTTGCCAAGGATGTATTTGGCAAAAGTCACTAGCTCCTGTGAAAGAACGGCTGCCATGGCACCTCAGCCCAAATGAACTGGCAGACCTGGCCGTTGCTCTCCTGGTCCCGGCTTGTCTCTACCACCTCACTTTTACCCTCCATGCAGTTCCCTCAACCCACCTGCTGACTTCTCCACTGTGTCCTCACCCTCTGCCCCACACCCCACTGTGCCCCTCACCTTGTAGGCCCCAGCAGCAGCGTCACTCAGAAGCCGATTGAAGAGGCAGAACAGCGAGAGCTGGAAAAGCAGGGCTTCCATCCCCAGGTCGTGGGCCAGCCGGTGCAGCATCTTGGCGATACAGTGGTTGGTGTGAGCGCTGTTCTGCCGGTAGCTCCGCAGCAGGAGCACATAGGCTCGCACGATGGCTGAGCATGCAAAGCTGCACCAAGACACGGAGGGAGGTCACTCAGCATCTGAGAGCCGCCGTGCATCCTCACAGGCCCGACCATTCTCTCAGCCCGCACCGTTTCAAGTAGTCCAGGAAGTTAAACTCTTTCTCTGACACCTGGACCACCTGCAACTCCTCGTCCTCCTCGTCTTCCTCGTCTTCTTCCTCCTCGGCATCTCCTTCCATTGGCTCCTGCTGCCCTGTACAGAGTGAGGATCGCTGGGTTTCTGCCATGCTGGTGCAGAGTGCAGCTGGGACGAGAGACGGGAAAGAATGGAGACTCACTTGGAAGGGGCGCGGAAAGGATTTGCTTCAGCAACTGCATTTCTTCCCCAGAGGAGATGTCTGGAGAGCCGAACACATTTCCTTCAGGCCACACCTCCCTGGAGATAGACAGAAAAGGCTTTAATCACAGGAAACTGGAGTTGCAATTAGGAGAAAAGAGAATGGAAACTGCTCCCTCCCTCGGTGATGAAGCAGGCTAGGGAATTTTTTTCTCACAAAGCACTGACTGTTCTTGCAGAAGACCTGGGTTCAATTCCCAGCACCCACACGGCAGCTCACAACCATCTGTAACCCAGTTCCAGGGGATCTGACGCCCTCTTCTGGCCTTCACAGGCAACAGGAACAGATGTGGTGCACACACGCATATTCAGGCAAAACACTGACACACATAAAACAAATCTAATACACACACGCAGAGAGGTGAAAATAACACTCAAGCGAGGAAGGCAGTGTTCCGTGTCTGCAGGTATACACAGCATATCTGCACAGACAGACACTGAAAGGTCATTCATCAACATGCTACCCAAGGTTAACCTTAGCGGGTAGAGTGTACTTACTTTTCTTCCTCAGTTTAACTGTGTTTACTGACACTTCTAAAAACAAAATACTAGCCAATCAAAGCTCACGAAGTAAGTGTTGAGTACAGAGATCCACAGCCTCTGTTGGGAATCTTCTCTTCTGAACACTGAGAACCCCGGACCCTAGTGAATGCCTCCCCATTCCCTCTGGGCCCAGGAGGATGGGTACGCAGGATTCTTACCGGGCAGACCGCAGGAGGGCCAGGGCTTGTGGGGCCTGGCCAGCCAGAAGGCAGTCTTGGATCTTCACCATGGCTTCTACCCGCTGCTCTTCCACTGGTATCTCTGAGGCCGCATCAAAGGGAACGATGGAGTCTATACTGAGCTCAGGCTCCTACAGACAGACAACCATGGGAGCAGAGTGGAGGAAATCCAGACTGTCTGGAGAGTACTGTCTTCAAAAAGGATAGGACTTCCGTAACTACCAACCTGGGCACTCTGCAGCAGCTGCTCTTCCAGGGCTGGCCACATGGCCTCCAGCTCCCCAGGGCTGCGTGAGACACTACCAGAAGCAACACCTTGGTCTTGAATCTTCTTTTTCTTTTTTCTCTTTTTTCTTTTGTTCTAAGGGGAAAGAACTGTATGGTAACAGCAGGCGAGCCATGGAAGTCTCTGTCCCTCAGTGTTAGTGAAGTGGAATGCAGGCAGAGGACAGCATGTCCTTGCCCTCCAGGAAAAACAGGCAAGTCAAGAGAAAATGCCATTCAGTGTGTCAGAGCGACGATGAGGATGAGCATAAAATGCCTATTTCTTAGAGTAAGAGTTTGTGGAAAGTAGCAATGTGGTTTTTAGTTAAAAACAAAACAAACCACACATTTTATTTTGTGTGTTCATGGGGACGCACGGGTGCTGGCATGTGTGGAGAACAGAGAAAACTTGTGAGAGCCAATCATACGGGTCCTAAGATCAAACTCCATTTGTCAGGCTTGGTGGCAAGGGCCTTTATCCACTGAGCCATCTTGTCAGTCCGGAAATACCTGAACTTGCACAGAGCACAGAAAGCAGCTACAAGGTCAATACAATGCAAAGCAGGACAGCGAGATGGCTCGGAGGGTGAAGGTGCTCCAGTCCACCTCACGACGGCAGACTCAACTGTGGAAGAAGAGAACTGAGTCCACAGGTTTCCCTTTGACTGCCACAGAAGTGCCACGGCACATGCTCCCCCCCCCCACCCCACACACATAAATAAATGTAAAAGGCAAAGCATATATAAAGAAAGCCCTGGGTCTTTTCTCTTTTGAGGACCAGGCGTGTGAGTTAACATCCGAAAGTCACAGCTGTGAACCAGCCCACTGCAGGGTAATATCAAAGTCAGGTAGGAGCTGGGCCGTTAGTCCCAGCACTCCGGAGGCAGAGGTAGGCACATCCTGTGAGTTTGAGGTCAAGCTGGTCTACAGAGTGAGTTCTAGGCTAGCCAAGGCTACACAGTGAGATTCTGTCTCAACCCAAATAGGACGGACAGATGGATGGGAATCCCTGAGAATTATGCTTGACTCAATTACGCTTTATAATCAAAGGCAGAAGGAGCATGAGCTCTGGGGTGCAGGAGGCCAGGACTTGAATACGGAGGTGAGACCAGGGTGAGTTGCTTAACTACTCTTCAGACAGATGGTAGAGTAGTTTCTTTGATTTTGCCAAATAAGAATAGACTAAATACTGTAAGTGATTCTTACTTGATAACTGTTTTTGTTGTATATAATTTTACTATGTTAAAGTAAAAACCTTCCTTTTTGATTAGACAGAAAAGGGGAAATGCTGTGGAATAATCCTCTTGTATACTGTAAAGATCTGATCTGTCACTCGAATTGGTTTAATAAAAAGCTGACAGGCAGCTGGGCAGGAGAAGGGCGGAGTCAGGAGTCGCCAGCTAGACGCAGAGGAAGCAAGATGAAAATATTGTCCTGAGAAAAGTTACCAAGCCACATGGCTAAACGTAGATAAGAATTATGGGTTAATTTAAGTGTAAGAGGTAGTTAGTAATAAGCATGAGCCATTGGCCAAACACTTATAATTAATATAAGCCTCAGTGTGTTTGAGAGCAGCTGTAGGCCACAGTGGGACAGAGAAAAGCCTCCATTTACATATATGTTTTGTTATCCTGTATGTATACACACCACATATGTGACCAGTGCTCCTGTGGGGTGCTGGATACTGTGGAGAACTAAAGTTACAGATGGTGTGAGCCGCCATGTGGGTCCTGGGAACTGAACCCAGGTCCTTTGGAAGAGCAGCCAGTGCTCTTAACCACTGAGCCATCTCTCCAGCCCCAGTCAGTTCTGACTTTATTACGTGTGTGTGTGTGTGTGTGTGTGTGTGTGTGTGTGTGTGTGTGTGTGTGTGTGTGTATCAGGGAGACGGGGAGAGAGAAAAGGAGGGAAGGAGGGAGGGAAGGAAGGAAGGAAGGAGGGAAGGAGGGAGGGAGAGAGGGAGAGAGGGAGAGAGGGAGAGGGGCATATGGAAGTCAGAGGACAATCTGGACAGCTATTTTGTGAGTCCTGGGGCTCTAGGTCATCAGACTCAGCAGTGAGTGCATTCATCTGCTGAGCAATCTTGCCAGCCCCATACAAAAACTTTTTTAAAAAACAAACATGTTTTTACAAAGCCAAAACTCAGTGTCTCTAAGATAGAAACACTGGTATTTTTCTTTTCTTGACTTTTTGTTTTTGTCTTTTCATCTACTACCCAATTTTGAACACAATCTCAATTTAGGGACCTGGACACTGACATGGGTTGTTTGAGTGTATTCTAACTGTAATTAATAGAAGACTAGCCTGACCCGCTTACTTGTGTGTGTGTGTATGTGTGTGTCTACAGGAAATGTGAATTTGTATGTATGAAGGCATGGCAGAGGTTGGAGTGTCTTCCACTATGCTTTCTACCTTCCCTTTTGAGACAGAGTAAAAACGATGAACCTAATGGTCAACTCCACACTGGCAATACCACGAACCTCTGGCCTTTAGTTCAGAATAGTCCAGTAGGTCACTGTAGAATATCTGAGGAGCCCTCTGTCCTTCACCCTCCCCTACAGTCCTTCCCACATCCTGGGGCTGCCCAGTACCTGCACCATCAGGTTTCCTCGGCTCCGACAAAACCGCTCCAACATTTTGAGGAAGAGGTGGGTGGTTTCCACCAGGTCACGAAGGAATGAACGTGGGTGGTATCTCTCGTCGAACTTTCGGAAGAGTGCCAGGAAGAGTTCTCGGTACTCCATCACATAGAAAATGTTGTCTAGGAAATGAGAAAGGAACGGGAGACTTGCAAAAGGAGAGATGGAGTTGGGACTTGGAAGAATAAGATTCTAGTCAAGGAATGGGAAGGCCAGGATCAGAGACCAGGCCAGGGCCTCACTTTTGATGATGCGACTACTGTCTCTCACGGCCTCATCTGGGCAGATGTCCATCTCATTCACTGTGGCTAGCAGCTCCTGATAAGCCTTGAGAGCCAAGTGCATCCTGACAAAGTGGAGGGCAACTTAAGGCTCTGGCAGAGGTAAATGTCACCCCCTCCCCAAGGGAAGAACCCCCCGGTCCTTGTGCCAGGCTGACCACTTTAACCTGAGACAGGAAAAACAATTATCCACGATTCTGGTGGTCAGACTACCCGCAGGTTAAGGTCCCCACTGTGATCCCCAGTGGCCCTCCCACTGACCGGCGTGCCCAGGAGGCGGCCTCCTTGCGGTCAGTCAGCATCATCTCATAGTAGTTGGTGAGGTTCTGCTCCACAAAGTGGAAGGTACGGACACTGAGGGTCTCAGAGACGAAGCCAGGACGGAAGGAGGAAGCTCGGTTGAAGGCCATAAAGAAAGCCAGAGCCCACATGTAGTAGGTCTCATCGTGCTGCTGGGCTTTCTCCCGCAGGAGGTGATCCTAACAGAGAGACCCGTGACCTCAGGGCTTCTACCCTTTCGGCCGCTCTCGCTGGAACCCACAATTTCCAGTTTGCTCAGTCCTATACATAGTCTCCCCCTTTTTTTTGGGGAATTGCTCCAGAGCTTTCTTTTTAAGAAGGACTCATTTTAGTTTTTAATTAACTTGTCTCTGTGAGGGTGTGTACACACAAGTGTTGGTGTTCCTGGAGGCCAGAAGATGGCATCAGACCTTCTGAAGCTGTAGTTCCAGGCAGCATCAAGCAACCTGATGTGGGATCAAACCCTCTGCAGGAGCAGCAAGTGTTCGTAACTGCTGAACTATCCAGTCCCACCAAGAACTTTGTTGTTTTTAGTCATGTTTGATAGCAACCCACTCCCTAGAATCTTCATTCCGTCAGCACCCCACCCCCCACTCTCCTGCCCCACCCCCTGGTCCACACAAGTTCAGCCTCCCTTGGGCTCCCTGACAGGCTGTCCTCCTTGCCAACCACTGGTACCTCTCCTCTGTGTGCCACCTCTACCTGCTTAGATGTCCTTCCCGGGCTCTCACCTTGACTGCACCCATGAGCGGGTTGTAGCAGTTCTCCAGGAACTCCGAGCAGAAGTCTCTGAGGAAGAGCCTCACGTTGAGGGCAGAACGGCGATGAACGGACGGCTCCTGGGCAGCCTGGCGACGCTTCGGCACCCTCCGGGGCTGCTTCCCCAGATCTGAACTATAGTTTCGGAGCTGAGCGTATGGGTTGAGACATCAGAGTAGGTCCTGACTACCCCGCCCCTTGCAGTTCTTTACAGCCACTGTGCCCAGGTTTCTGGAGAAGCAGCACCTAGAAGGAGCTCTGCCTCTGGTGCCGGCATCAGTGGACACAACACTGTCAACGCCAGAGGCTCTGCTTTCTAAGTCTAAGAACAGAGCAGCCTGAACTCCAGAGATGGCCACCCTCCTCAGGCCCTGCAACTCCAAAAGCTTCAGCCTTGGGCATATGCATACTCACATTGTGAAGGCCTTTGTGAAAGATGACATCCCTCTCCCCAATGGACTTCAACCCCTGGACAATGTAGGAGCCCCCAAATCGAGAGTGCCTTCAAGGAAAAAAAGGTTCCAAAATGACTCCTCAATTCTCTCAAAGTGTTAGGCAACTAACTCTCTTCTGTCAGCAGCTCTGAGAGAGTCAGTTTAAATTTTACCCAGCCTCGAACTGGTCCGTGTTGGGTGTCTGCCGCTGTGACTTGGGAGCACAGCTGCTGTGACCCGGGAGCATTCCCGCTGTGACTCAGGAGCACAGCAGAGCGCCCCGCCACTCACCTGTTGCTTCGCTGGAGGGCTCGAGTCCTCTTCTCCGCCATCTCCCGCTGGCGCAGCACCTCCAATTCTGCCACATCTGTGCTTCGCTCCTGAGCCAAGCGTCCCTGCCCTGTTCCGGCTAGTTGCTCAGGGTTCTGGATTTGGGATGAGGAGGGAAGAATCAGAATCAGGACACTCGTTTCTTAGCCGCATCTCTTAACCTCACTCCTCCTCGGAATGGAAAACAAACACACGGAACTGCTGATGGGCCTGGGCAGAAGATGCAGCCCCTGCACCCTTTGCCTGCCTCCTTGGGAATTCCCCATTACTGCCAGAGCAACTGGGCGCATGGCAGAAAGCACATGGCGGAGGGGAGGGGGAGCGAGCAGGGCCTCACCTGGTCTCGGAACATCAAGGAAACAATCTCCAGCACGTGGAGACTCCACTGCTGCTCAGCAGATGAGCTGGACAGGAAGAGGAGCAAGTCGTCCATGCCGCTGAGATGCATCGCCCAAAGAAGCCGGTCGTGGATGCTGGCATCATCATCGATCCTCTGAGCAGCCAGGGAGGGGGAGGAAGGACACGTTCGGCCTCATGGCCAGCCCTCCAAAGTCCCCAGGGCTCTTCCCCAGACTCGTCAGAAGACAGAAAACCTGAAAGCAGGGAATGCACCCTACCCAGCACAGGAACTCACGTACCCCAGACCCTCACCTTCTCCTGTTCAAGGTCGGCTGGGACGTGGAGAATATTCCTGACTAGCAACAGGATCCGTTCTATTAGCAAGTTGTCTTCTTCCTGCCGATCCTCCCAGCCCTGGGCAGAGGAGAGAAAACTGGCATATACACACACACAGACACACACAGACACAGACACACACACACACACAGACACACACACACAGACACACACACAGACGCACAGACACACAGAATGGTGGCACACGTCTTTAACCCCAGCACTCAAGAGGCAGAGAAAGGGGGGATCTCTTAGTTCCAGGCCAGTCAGGACTACAAAGTGAGACTGTTTCCAAATAAATATAATAATAATAATAATAATAATAAAAATAAAAATAAAAATAAGAAAAGAGTGAGCCAAGCCTGGTGGTACAGGCCTGTAACCCCAGCTTCTCAAGAGACTTGGGCAGAATAACTGCCAGTTCAAAGCCTGTCCAGATTAGAGTAGATTCAAGGTTATCCTGGGCAACAGAGTGAGATCTTGCCTCAAAAACAAAAAAGAAAAGAGAGCTAGGGATCTAGTTCAGTGGTAGAGCCCTTGTTTAGCATGCGTCAGAGCCTGGATTCAATCCCCAGTACTATGGGGCAGGGGGCAGAGTATGGTAGTGCATGGCTATAATCCCAGCACTCAGGAGGAAGAGGTAGGAGGATCATGAGTTCAAAACCATCTTCAGCTGCATATAGTAAAGTAGTAAACTTAAGTGTGAAACCAGCTTGGGCCACATGAGGCTCAATTAAAAGGGGGGGGGGGGCGGTTGAAGAAATAGCTGAGCAGTTAAGAGAACTTGTAGATCTTGCAGAGGACCTCTATTTAGTTCCCAGCACCTACACGGCAGTTCCCAACCATCCACACTACAGTTTTAGGGGCTCCAATGCCCCTCTAAACCTCCGAGGGCACCCGACACACACAGTGCACATACACACATGCAAGCAGAACATGCATACATATAAAATAAAATAAATTAAAAAAAGAAAAAGAGTAGGGAAGCAAAGAAAGAAGGGGAGGGGGTTAAGGAGTCCCACGGTGGCTAGAAACTCCAGCGTAGACTACCACATCACTCAGGGCTGAGGACCTTCCTCTGCCTCGGGAAGGTGAAGGCACTCATGCCCTGTGGGATGTGTAGGGTGGAGACTTACCAGCTGCAGCAGCTCATACAAGGTTTCACTGAGGACTCCAAAAGCCTTTTCACTGGCAAAGGCCTGTGGAACGGGGAATAGCTGGTAGGTAGTGCCTGTCTTCTCCTTCCTCCCTCTCCAAACTTGGACCTAGCACCTCTGGAGAAAGGCTTCTCACCTCTTTGTAGGCCTGCAGGTAAGTTAAAACCTGCAGGAAATGGTGCCGCACATTGGGGTCCTTAGGCACACTGCCAAAACAGAGCAAGGCTGGCTGAGTCAAATTCACCATCAGCCTGGGGAGATGATGAAGAAGTAGTGAGTTTCCTTGACGACACAGATGCTGCACACGGCAAAAGTCAGAAGGCTGAGGCACAAACCTGATGACGGCATCGAAGAGAGGCTTGTCCTGGCGGTGCTGGGTGAGGATGGGCAGGAGGTCACTCTGCAGGATCTGCGCAGCTCCCAACTGCTGCCGCACATCTCTCGTCTCGTCCTCATGCCTCAAGTAGCGGATCAAATCCTTCACACTCTCTTTAGAGACAGAATAAAGCACTTACTGTGATCCTAGGAGAAGCTGTCCGGGTCCATTCACTCTTCGTACCGCAGCCTGAGAAATTCACGAGACCTCAAAAGGGCGCTCACCTAAGCAATCTGGCTCCTTGTGGTAAGTGTCTCCTTCCAAGTACCCAAGGGCACTACACGTGGCTAGAAGTTCACAGTTCATCATGTACAAGTCCACACACCAGAGGCCCAACTATCAGGAGGACGGGCAGTGGAGACAGGTGATGAAGTCGTGGAGGCCTGAGTGACAAGGAAGAGGGACGCAGGGCCCCGTGTGGTAAGGAAAAGGGACAAGCTAGGGCTCATGACGCGCGACTGCTTCACTCCTGTCAGAACTAAAAGGCCCAGGGAAAACAACTTCCAACTAATCAACTGTGGTGCTGGGAATCAACTCAGGGAGGCCCCGAGCATGGGGGTGGGGGGCAAGGCTTCTTTGTGTGTGTGAATTAAGACCTGGCCCATACTACAGCCAGACCCCGAAACCAGAGAAGTGTGTTTCAGAGTTAAGACAAGGAAGAAAGGGGACTGACTCTGAGGTGTTCACCTTGGAGAGCCGTCTTCTACAGATCTTCCTCAGCTTGCCCTAGTCCGGATGTACCACAGGAGTTAAGAGCCCTAAGTTTGGGCTGGTGAGATGGCTCAGCAGCTAAGGGTGCTTGCCACCAAGGCCGAGAACCTGAGTATCATCTACAGAACCCACATGGTAGGGGAGAACTGACAAGTTGTCCTCTGACCTCCACATGTCCCCTCCCTCCAAAAGAAAAAAATAAATCCCACCCCCAACCACACAGTGATTATGTATATAGTGGGTGGGGATCCATGGGTATGTGCTTGTGTGTGCATGTGTGTGGAAGCCAGGGTCAACCTCAGGTATCACTGCTCCGCCTTGTCATTCTGAGACAAGGTGTCTCACTTATCAGGCAAGGGTGGCTGGCCACTGAGCCCTAGGGATGCTTCTGTCTCTGCCTCCTCAGTGATGGAATTACAACCACAAACCACCAAGCCTGGTTTTTAATGTGGGTGTTGAGGCTTGAATTGAAGTCATTATACTTGTACAACACTTTCGTCAGCTGAGCCCCAGCCCTCTATGAGAGATCTGATACCTCAATACCTCATAGGATCTCCTTGGCTCCTCCCCAAAGTTACTCCTAAAGCCCAGCAGAAGTCAGCTCTAGCAGAACAGGAAGCAAAGACAGCGAGCAGGAGATAACTCACTCCCTAAACCCCTGCCACTGCCCCAGAAGCAGTGCTTTCCTCTTCTGAAGCATGTCCCCATTTATCCAGGTCGCTGCACCTCCACCAAGTAATCATGTAGGCACAGACCCAGAATGCTGAGTGACTCAGAACCTGACATCAATACCACAAACGCACACAAACACCCTGCGTTCTTTACCCACGCCTGTGGAAGATCAGGAATATCCAATCTTGTCCCTAAACATCCTCAGCTGTATTTCATTCTGCCGTTTGAAGCATCCTCTAAAAAGACCTTTCCTGGCTGTGGTCCTACCTCTACACCCTGACTGCACCCCCACGGGCAGTAGATAATAAATGACTGACGCTACCTCCCTGCACTTAGGTTGCACTTATGTAACTGGCCTACTTCTTCGAGTTGTCTGCTAACCTACTACCCCCCCCAGGCCACTCACTAACCTACTTCTGAGCTGCGAAGCCCAGCAATATAAGGGGCCAGGAAAACTCACTGAATGACCAGGACTGAGAGGAGCCTTCTCTCTGCTGCCCACTGTCAGGGACCCGGTCTCTGGTGAGACACACACCCCAGACCAAAGGCCTTTCCCATCTGTCCTTCCCAAGGGCTGACCCAAGAAGCTGGCGAGAAAAAAAAAAAGATGAAAGAGCTGTCTTGTTGAAGAGCACTGGCATGTTCAACACGTAGTACTGCACCACAGGGAAAAAAAAAAAAACAAAAAACAGAAACCCTATTTATTTATGGTTTGTTTGTTTTGTTTTGGAGACACAGTCACTCTATGTATTCCTGGCGGTCCTGGAACTCACTACGGTAGACCAGACTGGCCTCAAACTCATAGAGATCCTCCTACCTCTGCAGGGTTAAAGATGTGCTCCACCATACCTGGTTCTGGGGCTGTGTCACCATGAAGGGCTGAAATTCCTATTGGAAGCTTTTCCCCCAGTTCCAGTGAGTGGCCGTAAGGCTGTGGGGTTCTTGACCTGTGGTCTCTGACCTGCTTTTTCCTTTACGCTGCCTCTAGGTCATTCAAAACAACCGCGAGGGATGAGAACTCTTACATAGCCTTCTTCCCTTATCTGTCTGAACTGTTTCCTCTCTTTTTCCTCCAAAACCGAATGTTTTGATAGCCAACAACAAAGAGGAGGCTGGCCGAATGGCTCAGCAGGTGAAAACACTTTCCACACAAGCTCAGAGACCTGAGTGCAGATGGCAAGACACCTGTCCATAAGGTTCAGTGGCCGTCTGTCCGTAAGGTCCAGCTATGGCCGGAAGTGAAACAAGAGACCCCACTGCTGTGGGATGTTCTGTATGGCAAATGTGTTGCTAATAAAACACTGATTGGCCAGTGGCTAGGCAGGAAGTAGAGGCGGGACTAACAGAGAGAATAAAAAGAGCAGGAAGGTGGAAGGAGACACTGCCAGCCGCCGCCAGGACAAGCAGCATGTGAAGATGCCGGTAAGCCACGAGCCATGTGGCAAGGTATAGATTTATAGAAATGTATTAATTTAAGATATAAGGACAATTAGCAAGAAGCCTGCCACGGCCATACAGTTTGTAAGCAATATAAGTCTCTGTGTTTACTTGGTTGGGTCTGAGCGGCTGTGGGACTGGCAGGTGAAAGAGATTTATCCTGACCTTGGGCCAGGCAGGAAAACTCAAGCTACACCCCACCTCAAACTGCAAGGTGAGAACTGACTCCTCAAAGTTGTCATAAATTTAAGAAAAAGGGTGGATAGCAGGGACAGAAAAATTAGAGTTCCCCCTCCTCTTTCTTCTTTTCTTTTTTTTTTTTATTTTTTTTATTTTAAGATTTATTTATTTAGTATACAGAAGAGGGCGCCAGATCTCATTACGGATGGTTGTGAGCCACCATGTGGTTGCTGGGAATTGAACTCAGGACCTCTGGAAGAACAGTCAGTGCTCTTAACCTCTGAGCCATCTCTCCAGCCCTCTTCTTTTCTTTACAATTTGAGGCAAGAGCATTGTTTTCTCTTCTCACACCAACACACATGGCTCAATTTCTTTCCCTGGCTATTAGGACCCTCACCCAGGAACATAAACATACATGTTCCAACACACAAAACTCCTCTCATAGTCTATTCTCGCCATCTTGGAGGCCTCTGCTATTTCCTCAAGTTCTGAGCCCATGTGACCTTCAAGATGCAGTTCATACCACTCCTCCAACAGTCTTTCCCTGACCACCTGCAGGACAGGCATGTAATCCTTAGTCTAACATCCATGTTCTGTCTTACATCGCAATACCCAGGACAATTCTCTCTTCCTCTACTAATTACCGTCTTATATATTGTTGAACGCACGTAATCCAGTAGCTGTCACACGGGAGATGCACAGTTAAAGACTGCAGTCTTTGTGCCTCTAAAAGAGTACTGTGGCAGCCACGGAGAGGTCCACTCAGATTTCTCTTCAAGAAACTTTGTGCTAGGGCTGGAGAGATGGCTCCATGGTTAAGAACACTAGCTGTTCTTCCAGAGGTCCTGAGTTCAATTCCCAGCAACCACATGGTGGCTCACAACCATCTGTAATGAGATCTGGCGCCCTCTTCTGGCACACAGGCAGAACACTGTATACATAATAAATAAATAAATCTTTTAAAAAAAAAAGCTTGGCCTTAGCTTAGGCTCATTTCTTAAAAAAAAGAACACTGACTGCTCTTCCAGAGGACCTGGGTTCAATTCCCAGCACCCACATGGGAGCTTACAGGAGCTCAAGTGTCTCCATAGGCAACTACACAGATACGTGCATATACATGTAATTAAAAATAACATCTTTGGGCTGGAGAGATGGCTCAGAGGTTAAGAGCACTGGCTGTTCTTCCAGAGGTCCTGAATTCAATTCCCAGCAACCACATGGCTCACAACCATCTGTAATGAGATCTGGTGCCCTCTTCTGGTGTGCAGGTGTACATGCAGACAGAACATTGTATAAATAAATCAATCTTTAAAATAAAATAAAATCTTTGAAAGAAAAAGAAAGAAATCAAGTTTGTGCTGGGGATGTAGCTCAGTTTTAGGGCGTTTTATCTAGAATGTATGAGGCTCTGGGTTCAATCCCTCAAATCACAAAATGAAAGAAAGGAAGGAGAAAAAGATTGGGGACACAGTTCATAGCAGAGTGCTTGTCTATCACGGAAAAGGCTCTGAGTTCAATCCAATGTGTATATACATGCACATAAATAAATACCTCTAGGATTCATATCGGCCTGTTCTTCACAGGCAGTCCCAAACTCCTCTATCAGGCAATCCTTGTTCCAGAGTCTCCATGAGCGTTAGCTGAGTATCAGACCTGCCTTTCAGTCTGATGCTCTCCCTGCCTCCAATCCTGTTCCCTCTTAACTCCAGTAAGCAAACTGCTCTTGCCTCTTGCACCCCAGCCTCCGTCTGGGTGTCTGCCTCCTGGAGAATCAGAAGTGACGTTGGAAGATGACTAATCTACCTCCCTTTGTGTGCACTGTTAACATGCACCACTGTACAAAGCTCGAGTTTTAGGATGAGCATGACACTTCACACATCTGTAATCCCAGAGATTGGAAGATGGAAGCAGGAGAATCAGATGTTCAAGGGATCCTTGGCCACGTAGCATGGCAGAGGCCAGCCTGGGCTAGCGAAGATCCTGTCTCAATTAAAACCAAAAACTCTGCCCAAGCCCACAATATAGTCCAAATGACAGTTCTGACTTCTCCATAGAGAAGCCATCTCCTCCTTCCCCGGGACGATATACGGACTTCTATCCCATGGCATTTACATTTTATGTACATAATAAAGCAGATTGCTCAATATGGCTGACTCCCTTCACTAGCTTTAGAATGCATGAGGACAAGAACTGTTTCCAGTCATCGTGGATTTTTCAGAGCATGGTTACTGACTTCCAGGAAGTGGAGCTTGGGCAAGTGTTCTGAAAATGCTCTTGGGGAATGCTCAAGGGATGGAGTTCAGCAGGCTTGCCAAGGATGCAGGAAGCCCTGGGCTCCACTCCCATCGCTGCCTGCACTGGGCATGTATAATCCCAGCACTGGGAGCCTAGGGCAGGTGGTCTCAGATTAGAGATCAGTCTGGGCAACTCAGGAGTCCCCACCTTCACATAAGGCAGGGAAGGGGAGTTAGGATGTCGTGTCAGGCTTGGTGTGCACGGGCCTTCGGTTCAATTCTCACTAGGGGAAGACGGGAAAAAAAGAAAATGTTTCTCAGATCTCTAATTCAATTCAGCTGATAACCGCATTAAAATGTCAACTCCTCGGTCCCAGAGATAATGTAGGTGCTTAATAATTTCTGTTTCCGAGACAGAGGTAGACAAGTCTGAACAGTAAGGTGGGGGTGGGGTTAAGGTTGGACATTTGGAGGCAGTGAGCACAGGGAGGCGATAGGGAGGACTGCCTGTCACCTTGTCACTGTAACCGTAGAAGTTACACTCACATGAGTTTTTCCACGCGTCCTCAGGGGCAGGAACTCTACTCTTATCTCTGTACCCTTGGCACTGAGTGCCAGGCACGCTGCATTATTAGGAGCTCAATACACTTTCTTTAGTGTCACTGATAATAAACAAAGGTACAATACTTCAGGAACGCAAAGAGGAGAGTGACCAGGACTAGGGAGGCAGAGGCTGGTGGATATCTGAGTCTGATGCCAGCCTGGTCTACATAGAGAGTTCCAGCCAGGGCTGTCCTTTAATGTATGTGGTTATTGTTTCACCTGTGTGTGTTCCTATCAGACGTCAATTAGGAGTCAGTTCTCTCCTCCTGCCACGCTGGGCTCCTAGGATTGCACACAGGTCTTCAGGCTTGCAACAAGCACAACTCACTGAGCCATCCCGCCTGAACCTGAGACTCTGTCTTTTAAAAAAGGGGGTGGGGAGGGGGACCAGCAGAATAAATTGAATTACTGGATTTTAGGGCCACCACACTTAGTCCTCAAAGACAAGTTCACCGGGCAGAGAAGTTTGCTGAACTTCCCAGCAAAGGGAGTTCAGGAACCCTGAGGTGGGAAAGACCTGGAAGCAGACGACACATCCATTTTCCCTGAGACTGGGAGTCAAATGGGATGAGAAAAATGTCAAGGATGCACGACACCGACCTGGATAAGCGTAACCGTTAGTGAGCAAAATGGGGCCTAAAAAAAGGAACTGTAAAACGACGGGCGTGCGTTTTTTTTTTTTTTTCCTAAAGAAAATCTATGGACAGAATATAAAAGAAAAAAAAAAAAAAACCAATGGCACTCCCGGAAAGAAGCTTAATTCGCGGCTCTTATGCTAGCTGACATCCCCAATAGAGGTCGTATTCTCCTTAGGCTTTACAAAATCGGGGGCGGGGGGACAAGAGGGTTAAACCCAATCTATGAAAACCCCCGAAGCCTGTGACTTCCAACTCCTGACGACTACCAAACCGATGGGTCTTCGGGTCAGGGCTGGATGGAGAACAGCAAAGTGGCAGTCCCCGGGAGCCCCCTGCTCGGCTTTCGGAACTCCTAGCCTCGCAGTCCCACCCCTCCCCGAGGTCCAGGGCTTGCACAGAGGCGCGGAGCCGCGGCGGGCCGGCTGCAAGGCCGCCAGGGAGCAACGTGGGAACGCGCGTGCGCGTCGGGAGCCCCGCCCCTCCCCCGCCTTTAAACCGCGCGGCGGGACCGCGGCCCCGGCGACGCGGTCGCACGCTGCCCCGCAGCCTCGGAGCTGCCCGAGTCAGCCCTGGGTCCTCTCGACACACTC
>CABHPH010121557.1:0-20249 GCA_902168325.1 Peromyscus nudipes
GGGCTTGGAAGGACCCGGAGAGAAAACTCTCCAGCTACAAAATAGCTTTGGGGCTGGCGAGATGCTCAGCTGTTAAGAGCACTTGTTCTTGCAGAGGACCTGGGTTCAGTTCCCAGTGTCTATATGGCAGTTCAACCTGTAACTCCAGTTTCAGGTAATCTGACCTCCGAGGGCACCACGCACAATGTGGTGCATAGACACATATGTGAGGAAAACACTCATATACATAAAATAAATCTTAAAAAAACAGCTTTCACAGACCCTTAACTTTTGTTTTTAGAATTAATTGAGAATTAGTCTTTAAAACATCCATTGGGCTGGTAAAGTAACTCAGCTGGAGGCACACACACTGGGCTTTTAGAAATGTATGCCTGAAAACGTTTTAAGACTTATTTAGTTTTACTGATTTTCTCCACCCCCATCAGCACCCCACCCCAGTGCAAGATTGAACCCTGGGCCGCATACATGCTAGGTAAGCACTCAATACTACTTACAAAATGTGTTATTGAAATTTTATTGTCAAAAATTATTTTGAAATAAGCTGGTATTTTTCAATGCCATCCCATTTAAGATTTATCTGTTTTACTGCACATTTTATGTTTTCCTATTTTATCCATTCCTATATTCATGTTGTTAACTAGTCCTAGGTAGTTTATTCATGTTACATACTCTTTTTTTTCCCTTCTTGTGCAGAGACCATGCTAATTTTCTCTGTATTGTTCCAATCTTAGCATTTGTGTTGCTTTGAAGTAAGTACAATATTACATACCCCTTAATTGTTGTCAAGGGGACATTTTTCCACTGTACTTTTAAAAAAGAATGTTTAGGTTAGCTCCTAATAAAATTTCTAGAGAAAACACAGCATCTACCCTTCTGAAAGTAAGAACCAGACAGGGAGACTGTCTGGAAAGAACTGATTCTTGACTAGGGGAATTAAATACTTCTTAGTTTATTCCTATCCTCCTAGGAAAAGGAAAATGCAGCAGCAGTTAAGTCCTGTTACAGCAGTGACAGAGGATGGAGAAGGAATGAGACCTGGGAACAAAGCCAGAAAAGGAAAAACTATGGAATTTTATCTCTTAGAAGAAAGATAATCAACATCTAAATGTTTAACTATTAAAATGTTGGCTTGCATTAATTAACTAATTAAGAGTTAAT
Organism: Peromyscus nudipes; assembly: GCA_902168325.1. NCBI lineage: Eukaryota > Metazoa > Chordata > Mammalia > Rodentia > Cricetidae > Peromyscus > Peromyscus nudipes. Next base: position 1,159 of record CABHPH010121557.1, read on the forward strand.
TAAAGAGCCAAAGATCAGCTAATAGAATAACATGATTTGAAGATTTCTTAAGTAAACTGTGGAGGACATGGAAATGGGTCTGACTCCACTGACCATCCTCTAGCACAATCTACCAAATTATAGTTGCATGTGTCCTCTCACCTACCAATCCAACTTTTGGAAATCTTTCCAACAGACTGACCTGAGTATGAATGAAACATGCATGTTCACTTTATCTGTTCAATGCAGAGCATCACTGTTTGTAGCAGCACAAGCCCAGAAACAACCTAAATGGTACTGAGTAAGGACCTATAAAATAAACCATGTACATACAAATGACAGCATAATCCCTATAGTACATTACTTAATACAATAATGGGAGACTATTTCAGTTGCCTATACAAAATATCTAATGGCAAATAACCTTAAATGATACTAAAATGAAAATTAAAATTGTATCGTCCAACCAGAGAGTGGCAGTCTATGGCTTCTAAGTGGCTCTCAAAGTCTAGAATATTCACTATTTGTTCCTTTCACAGAAATCATTTGCTCATCCTTGGTCCAAGTAGTGCACTTTTCCTGGTGAAGCACCAGAACAGAAGCCAGTAAGTTACCTTGTATGTGCAGATCGTCAGCTTCCTCTTTCTAGTCTCAGTGTTCCTCTGCAGTAGTGTATTGCACATCTGGAACACCTGCTGCATGACAGCATCTTGCCTCAGGTCATCACGGCCCTTTAGAACAACAGACATAAGCAGATATAGTTTACTTTATTGTAAGCACACGGTCATCTCAGAACAGGCACTACAAGGACTCAGAAATCAATCTGAGCTATGCTCCTCTTCAGAGTCTCTTGAATACTTAATAACTACTGTCATTCTTTCATTTAGAAAACACTATGAAAGTGGGAAGCAGACTAATACAAAAGACTAAGTTTCTCCTAACTGCTTGTCTAATAACTGAACTACTTCACCTGGAGGCACAATACAAAACACCCAGATAAAGTAGTATTTCCTCTCTCTTCTATCTTTAGCAAGACCCCAAAAGCACCTACGCAGGCAGTGCAAAGCAAGGGATGCTGTTATTTTCCCGTACAGTAGCAGGTGGCACACTATCAGGCCCAGTATATTAAGCAAAGGCCTTAAATCTTTTCTAACTACCACCAAAAGCTGTTTTCACAAGCAAGCTCATGGTGTGTGTACACCTTGGTAACATTCTTTCTCTTGAATCAACTGCACAAGAGCCTGCTAAGCCCAGTAGTGCAGACCTACAATCCCAGCTTATTCAGAAGCTGAGGTGAGAGGGTCCCAAATTCAAGCCCAGCCCAGTCAGCTTAGCAAGACCTATTTCAAATAAAACCTAAAAGGGAGCTGGGATGTATCTCCCAAGCAGAAAATTGCTGGGCATGAGCAAGGCCCTGGTTTTAATCCACAACATAGGAAAGAGACTTTCTCTAATAGTCTTTACACACAATAATAAAGCAGTTTAGTTCTAGCAAACTGTATGTCTACTTCACAAATGTTTCCTACCTGTTCAGGATATTATTCATTATTCAGGATAAAGCTAGATCCAGAGAGCCAAGTGAGGGAAGAAGAAAACATCAACTCAAGTTTTTCTTGACCTTTATGTCCTTAACCCTCAAAGGACTATACCAGAAACAGGAAGTCTCACCTTGACGAGCTGTCTCCTTTCCTTGCCGTCAGAACCCACGCAATCTATTATTTTTGGTAAATTTAAACCTCCTGCTAAACGAAATTCTGCTTTAAATGATTTTATAGTCACCAGATTTTCATACTCTCCTGTGGGATCAACCTAATAAATTATGAAAAATAATTATTATAGGTCAGATAAACAATGAGCATTGAAGAAAAACAAATTATAAATAGTAAGCAGAAAAATAAATGAGAACATGCTGCTGACTAACATCTGGATCTCTAACTTACTTTGTTTAAAGTTAGAATAAATAGCATTGATAGATTTTATTTCACTTGCTTATTTACTCTGTGTGTGTGAGTATACACTGGGTAAGCATATATGTGTGTGCCACCATATCAGTCCCAGGGTTGAGCTCCAGATTTTTAAATCACATATAATTTAGTTTACTTTCTTAAATATATTTGAATAAAATTTCAGCATTTCAAGTCAATTAGAATAGTGCTGCTGAAGCTGGGTGGTGGTGGCACACACCTTTGATCCTAGCACTTGGGAGGCAGAAGCAGACAGATCTCTGTGAGCTGGAGGCCAGCCTGGTCTACAGAGCGAATTCCAGGACAGGCTCCAAAGATACAAAGGAAAAAAAAAAAGGAAAAAGAATAGTGTTGCTGAAAAACTACTGAAAAATTAGAACTTAGTTGCCATTTACATATGTTAAATCATCTAGGAAATTATTTCATTCACAAGAACATCAGGTAAATTTTGAAAAGTGAAGAAATATTCAGTTAAAAAACATAGCCTAAATCTGCTAACCCATACGATGCAGTAACAGGTCAAACTCAGTAGGCAAAAGATACTAATTTTAATGTACAAACTGGATGGAAAGATGTACCATGTAGTTAACACATCAGTTTCTAAAATGGTAACCTTAACTGTTACGCATACATCCTGCCCACATGGTACTTCTAGGAATAAAAGATCACTGTGAACAGCTAAATTTAGTATGTACATACAGCAACTTAAAAGTACTGTGACACCTGTTGTTTTACTAAATAATATAATACATCACAACCAATACTTCCACTGTATACTGAATTATTAAAAAGCAAAACAACTACAGCAAACTGGAGGCAGTGGTGGTATACACCTGCAAACCCCAAGAGACTCAGGTACAGTTCAGCTGAAGTGCTTGGCTACCATGGGCACCATACCCACACACAGGCATGCATGCACACACTTAGAAAGAATAGCAAAATAAGGTGAAACAAACGAATGGGCCACAGGCCTACAGTCCCACACACTAAGGAAGCTGAGACTGGAGGATTGCCAAGTTCCGGGCTTGCTTAAGTTACAGAGCAGGTCCAAGGTCAACTCAGTGAGACCCCATTGCAAAATTAAAAGTATAAAAAGGCTTGCCCAGCATATACTGGGTTCAGTTGCAATGCTAAAATAACAGTGAACAATGGGGGTTCTCAGAAGCTTGTGACGACTTTAAGGCTTAGGCAAAGGAAATCTGATATAATCTAAGTGGAAACACATGAAACTGCAATAACCAACCATTTAGACTACATAAAAAGGTCTACAAATAATTTAATTTTACTAATGTGTAATTTAGTCTTATTAAAAACCAAGAGTTAATGATAAATTACCTTAATTTCCATAGTGGGAACAACAACATCATCTAAATTCTTCAGTTTGGTGATTGGCTGGTTTGCTGGAATACTGATGCCTTCTACATTTAAAAATGAAGAGATTTTAGTGATAACAATAAACTAAGGAATATCACTGAAGGTCAAGCTGTAAGAGCAGCAGCAACAACACTTTCAAACATACTTCTCTGATTCCTCCACTGAGAGGCATCCAGGTTTGCCAGTATAATGTAGGCATCACAGAGCGCCTCCATGTCCTTCACCATCTTACACCGCTTACTTCTGATGGTATGTACTATTTTGGTTGCAGCTTCTGTTCGGTCCTATCATTACCAACGACAAGGAACAAAGAAAGACAGAAAAAGGACCACTGAACATTTAAGCTTCTTGGAGAATATAAAAGAAAATTTATATCTAGACAACAGGACTACAAACCACCTATACAGTGAATGAAATACACACATAAAAAATTCAAGGTTAATGATTGGGTACTTTTGAAAAAAATCTATTTTTCTGAGGCTAGAGAGATGGTTTGGTGTTAAGAGCACTTGCTGCTCTTTCAGAGGACCCGGGTTCAGTTCCTAGCATACACATGCCAATTCTAGGTCCAGGGAATCTAAAAACCTCTTCTGGCCTCTGTGGGCACCAGACATACACATGAAAACACTCACATATATTAAACACAAAAAATATATTTTAAAATCTTTTTTTCTTTGTCCATTGCTACAAGAAAACAAAACCAAATCCAAGTATTTATGCTCTGGAAAATGTTCAGGAATTGTTAATTTTGAGAGGCATCATCATAATAAAGGATTTAGAATCTAAATACTACCAGCAACACATATTCCTAAAATCTCTGAGAATTAAGAAAGGAATATTCTGAGAAAGAATGACCATCATAACACAAAGGGTACTTGTATTTAATCTGAATACCTCATCAAGCTGGGAGCTTTCTTTAGGTGCATTTTTGGTTATTCTATTCCTTCTTGCTGCCTCTGGTTTGCTCAAAAGTTCATCTTTGTTCGCATTTGCTAAGGCCAATATAATGAAGAGAGTATGATGGGGGTGATCCATTGAGATCCTAGAGATCAGCTATCAGAAAATTAATAACCGTTAGTTTCATACAAATAGAAAAAATTAAAATATACATTTTTCATTGTGCTTGACATCTAAATTCAAGTTAATGTCATTACTAGGCAGTAAGTAGTGTGTGTGTGTGTCTGTGTGAAAGAGAACTAGAGAGGAACAGCAGAAATACGAGACAAATTTATCTGGAATAGAAGAAAACCATTTGATGTTCTGATTTCTCATTTTTCTCTATATGGTATTTAGTAATATTAAAGAAAGGGAATTATTACATTTTGACTTCAGGTCTACTTACATTATTGAGGACTTCATGAAATCCTAGGCCTCCCATCATTTTGGTCCCCATTCTAGCAGCCAATTGATACATAAGAGGCAAAAATTTATGTGATGAAATCTTCATTCCATCTCTCTGCCATTAAAAAAATGCAAAATTAAGAAATGTATAATATACCTCACATCTAAGCCAAAATGATGGTACTAAAATAATGTTCCTCTACTAACACAACCCAGTGGCTGTCAAAACTTCACTAACTACACAATTTCTCTTGTCTCTTGGCCTGTCTGAAAGTCTTTCTAATGGAAAGCCTAGGAAGCTTTGATTCAGTGATAATAAAAAATACTTAGTCCTAAATTAAGTTGTATCCAGAGGTAATGATGTATGCTAACCACCGCATACATTCTAGTGACTCTGAGAAAGACAAATGTGGACCTGAGTCCTACTATGGTCTCCATTCCCAAGAAGTCAGTGAAGAACAAAATGCAAGTTCCCTACATGCTAGAAATGATGAAGTTTAATACACATAGTAGAACAGACCCGTTCTGCTAATGCTGTCTTACCATTCTTTTCATTCAAACATTTTACCTTTAACCTTCAAACTAAACAAGAATATATATTTATTTCATGACCATACCTTAAGATTTTTTTAAAAAAAAATTAGAAAGTACTCCTGTATATGTTATGAACTTTTTTATTTGTAAAAGCACTCTATTGGAAAAAAATCCCTCAAAAGCATAAATAAAGGAAAACTCTTGCTTAGGATCACATTATCTTTAATTGACTTTTCTATTCCTCAGTCTAGCATTCCCTTCTAGGCACTCACTCCCATATGGTATCTGCAAAGATAAAACACCAGCATAAATTCTCTCGCCTCCACACAAGCCTGCATCGTTTAGCGCTTATACTTATTCATGAAGCACCAAATCCATTGCTAGGGGTACACAGGGATGTACAAAACCAGACACTGAAGGAGCTTATGCCTCAGTTTTTAATGCAGATGCTCAAATGCTAGGTTGGGTAAGACTTGCCTTCATCATGCCATTGACTTCAGAAACTCCAGAATTTTCAAGCCAGAGAGAGCAAAGTCGGAATACCCACATGTCATGTTCTTCTCCACTTAGCAAGCAGCTGATGTAGTTCTCAACTGCTTTACACAGGAAGCGTTTACGATCCTCTTTCAGGGCATGGAGAGCACATTCATCCAGCTCCAGTTCTCTCTGAACTTTTACTGTGTATCTTTTATTTGATAAATTCAAACATAAAAGTCACAAAGCTTTACGTAACTATAAAATCATACATGATATATAGCATAAACGAAAAATAAGGTGTTTACTTCAAGAAAGAAAAAAGACAAAATTCAATGGATAATAAAAGGGACTAAATGTTGTCACAACTGCAACTAACAGAACTTCTACACACCCAAGGACAGAGTAGACGCTATAGTTAATTCTCTGCTTGCTCCAAACATACAAAAACCCAATGCAGGCTCAAAGGAACTTGACAATACTCAAACAGGCAAGTTTTCTATACTTAATTTTGGTACCTAGGAAAACCAAACAACTAATATCCATGTACTATGCCAAGAGCTAAACCAAGGCATCAGCTCTTCATCGAAGAACATCTTTCAGTGTACTGAAGACTGACCGACGTTGTAATTAACCACTGGAGGACTGAAAAAGCCTGTTTAAAAAAAAAGCCAGTTGCAGTGTTCTAAACTATAATTCAGATGACAGGTTCAAGTCACATTTTCATGCAAACTCTCCTTTAGCTGAACATAAAACCACCACTTCTAGACATAAAGTTACCTGCTAGTCTGAATTTTATGTTCCCTTAGAAGGCCCACTTCTTCTTTGGCTCTTCTTAAGAGAGCCTGCTTGTTTTCAAACTCCGATGACTTCATGTAGTTCTCAATTCTCTGGTATTGAGTATCGGAGAACCGTGCTAATGAGAGAAATGCCTTCATCTGTCCATTTCTGAGCTCGCTGCTTTGGCCATCAAAACTTCCAGCAACTTTCACTGCCTTCAACAACATACATTCCACTTAGATCATATTTACAAGTGTTAAACATAGTTAAAGAATCACTTGGATCAAGATAATCACTCATGTATATGTAAATTCAAAACTTGATGGCATGGAACCCTTATCAGCTAACAGCTGCAATGAACTGTGCAGAAATGAAGGGTTCTTTAGTATCCATGACAATGACATCTTACTTTTCATGTTAAGCCTACTGAGTGAAATGACTATTTCCCAAATTAGTGACAATGAAGGACAAAAGAGGAGAACTGGTAAGGTCAATGGGGACTAGAGGAGTGAAATCCTAACCCTTACTATGGGTAGTTGGACTATACACAAATAGCAATGATGGATTGTATGTTCTCTAATAGGGTATTTGTAGAATAAATACAGAATAACCAGAAATAACTTCTTGAAAGAGTAGCTACGGGTGGGTCTAAAGAGTAGATGGAAGATATACATGCATTCAGTTATTCCTTCTTTTGCAGCATTCTGCTTCATCCTATTCTAAGGATTACACAGAGCTCCAGCAGGAGCTGAAGCAATGAAACCACACTTTTATTTGCTTTTGAGATATATGTAGTCTTCATAAAAGGATCAAGTGTATTTATGCTAAACAACAATCTTTAGAGCTGCACCAACAACCTACCTTTTCTAGGTAGGTCTGCATGATGACTGCAGGATTTTCTAAGCAAGTTTCTGCCAGCCAGTTGCCACAAACCCTCAGACACTCTGAGTATATGACTTTTAGACCTGCATCATTCTGTATGGAAAAGCAAAAATCTTAAAATTCCTTTTCAAGATTACAAAATGTCTTCCATGTAGGTAGAAAAGCAATCAGAAATATTTTTCTTAATGTTTTTACCATATAACTATTTAAATAGTTGTAAGTATGCAAGTTCATGAAATAACCACCCTGAACTAACTATATATCTATCCATCCATCTGTCCATCATCATCATTACCGGAACAATTCACATTTACTGAGTACTTAAAAATGCAGGAACCTTCCAACAGTTTTATGCATATTAACTCATAATTTTCACAGGAATCCTATGAACTAGGTATGTATCATTGTTTCCTATTTTGTCAATGCAAAAACTGAAGTATAAAAACAGCCCATACTTTAGGGCCTGTACTATTATGGAATATTTAAGCAGGTTATACTGGAACCCGGTGCTTTGTTGTGATAATTCAATGTCCCTGCACTGTCCACTGAATGTGGTATTTTCAGAGCACTTAGAATGAAAAATAATTCTAACTTGTTTTCTACTTTTCTTCTCCAGACATATCTAATTCCATTTTTGTTCTTGCTTCTTCAAAGTCATAGTATGTATTTCAATTCCTACATATCATTCTTGACTTCTATAGAAAATTGAAAGACTTAGCACTGGGATAAATTAAATGAATATACAAGACAGATGGACAGATTTGTTTTAAATAAAAGTTTCCAAGTTTCATATCTGACATTAATTTTCAAAATTCCTTTTCATAGTATATTGTTCATGGGTCAGTAATTTCAAAACCTTAATCATTGGGGCGGGGGCAGGAGAAGGGGAGGGAGGGGGAATTGGGGTTGGTATGTAAAATAAAAAAAAAAAAACTTTTTTAAATAAAGGAAAAAAAAAGAATGGAAAAACAAAACAAAACCTTAATCATTACAGACATCCTGAAGCACAGAAATGCTCTTCAATAACATCGAAACACTAACCAGCCAGCTAAACCAACACACCTCTTTAAAGCTGGAGTCCAACTTCTTGATCATCTGCTTGAGAATATTTAGGGCAAGACTCTGCTCCTTTTTTGCCCAGAACACTTGTGCTTCTTCCAAATGCCACTCAGAGATGCCACAAATAGCTGAATTATATTGCTTAATTTTAAATATTGCTCTTTCAGGGAGCTGCAATGAAAATGGCATATGGAAATAAATACTATTACCACTAAGATTAAAAACCAAAGCAGCAACTACCATTCACAAAGAACTTCGCTATTTGTCAGGGATTATTTTAATTGGCTTCCTGTTTATTTACCAAACTGGAGACCAGAAAATCTCCCCATGCATGGCTCATGTGTGTATAAGTATGTAAAACCATTGTTTTGTTATCTATCTGTACCTGATAGCAGGTTGGGTATCTTCTCATTTTATAACCAGGAAATTGGAGTTGAGAAAAGGTAATTGCCTTGCCAATGTTAAATTCAGGTTTTTGTCTAATTCCAATATGGAAGTTTTGTTTTGGTTTTCCCTGCAATACTGGGGTTTGATCCCATAGCCTTACTCATGCTAGACAAACAAGCATGGTATCACACAACTAGAGTCTCAGCCCTTTTTTATGCATTTAAGACAGGTCCCAGTAGGTTGTTCAAGTTGACCTTGAACTCATTCTCTTGCCCAAGTAGGCTCTAAACTTTTTTTTTTTTTTTTTTTTTTTTATTTTTTTTTTTTTTTTACATCTTCTGTAACTGCAGGCCAGAAGAGGGCACCAGATCTCGTTACAAATGGTTGTGAGTCACCATGTGGTTGCTGGGAATTGAACTCAGGACCTCTGGAAGAGCAGTCAGTGCTCTTAACCTCTGAGCCATCTCTCCAGCCCGGCTCTAAACTTTTGATCCTCTTACCTCAACCTCTAAAATAACAGGATTATAGGTCTATGCACAAGCCTGGCTCAACATGAAATCTTAAATAACTTTATACACAGTAGTGATTTCTAGTGTTCAATGACATTCTTCTTCACATTATTATACCTTCTGGAATCTGAGTAATAAAAAAGCCCAAGAAGTGAGATGACATAATTTTATAAGCTTTTTACCTGGGTGTTCTTGAAGGTTCGGGCCAGAATAGAGAATTCTACAAGGTGTTTGGTAAGAATGTCCGTAGAGCAACCTCCTTGGGAGTTCTCCATTTCCTTTTGTACCAGGATCTCCAAAATGACTGTGCGTAGAGCCATGAGAGGCTCCTGAAACCTAAAGTCACTGTCCTTCAGAAGCTGGGAGTGTTTCTGCCACTTCAAATACACTTCAGAGCGATCTCTATCTGTGACTGACCTGAAAGTCAAGTCACATTAACTTAGGTGAGTCAATGAAATGAAATGGGTTCTCAGGTCTTGAAACTTGAGACATTGTATATTATACAAGGAACTCTTGTAGTAGCAAGATTAGAACTTATAAATAACCCTAAATATTTAGAACATGAAAAATACTATGTAATTAAGAGGTCAACAGGAAGGGAACAGATAATGGGTACTTTAAAAGATTTTCTTAAAAGGCAGCCTTTCCCAATAGATTTTGTTCTGAAGTGAGAATGCTGTAATCAAACTTATCATGAAGACGTGACTACTCCTCTAGTCCTCCTTGCGGCACAGGAGGACAGCTCTACAAGGAAATCAACTAACTTCACTAACTACCTACAGATGATACTACGTATAGCTGTCAAAAAATCAGTTCACTGAAGAAACAGCGGGCATTTAAAGACCCCATCTGCTAACACCATTAAAAATGCAGAATATGCTGGGCCGTGGTGGCGCACGCCTTTAATCCCAGCACTTGGGAGGCAGAGGCAGGCGGATCTCTGTGAGTTTGAAGCCAGCCTGGGCTATAGAGTGAGTTCCAGGAAAGGCTCCAAAGCTACACAGAAACCCTGTCTCAAGAAACCAAAACCCACTCCCCAAAAATAGAAAATGCAGAATATACTGTTCATTTATATGAATACATTGCCTTTTACATGCATAAAATAAGAAATACTATCTTATCTTTCAATACATGTTGAGAGAGAGAGAAAAAAAAAAAAGATCCAGGGAAACTAAGAAACAATAATGCATGTTCATAAAAACCAAACTTCTATTTCCTCCACAAATGACTTCAGAGCAACAGATCTAAAGTATTTTAAGCATAGGAACCTCTATATACTCTTAAAATGAATGAAGATTTGAAGAGCTTTCAATTTCAATTCTTAGGTTATACCTACTAGCATTACATTTCTCAACTGAGAAAAATCTAAAATGTGTTTACTACATATACTAATAAATTTATCAAGTTTACTTTATAATAAATCTTTCCTTTTCCTCCTGCTGTGTGCAATCAACACAATCCAGGCCAACACGTAAGCAGCTAATAATGGGCTGGAACCTTTGAAAATAATGAACCAAAATAAACTTTTCCTCACTTAACAAAACAAATAATCATGCCCACCATATGTTACTACTAGTAATACAATGCATTTCAGGATTATCAAAACCCATGAACCACATACCTTGAGAAAAGCTCCCCAGTGTTTTCCAGTTCTCCAAGTGCCTGCAATCTACTAAGTGTGGGATACAGCGAGTATACAGATTCAAGACTGCCCTTACACAGCTCTTCAACTTCTTTCACTCTAGGGGTAAGAGAGAGAAGAGTCTGAAAACACTAAGTTTTAGGCACAGAGTTCAATTCATACTTAACAAACACTGCTGCTGACCTAAGACAAACAACACAAACAACAGTGATGAGGAAATAGCAGCGTGACTAGCATTAGCCTTAGCATCATACAGTCCTAAACTTAAAGCCCAGTTCTGCCATGTCTATGAATCTGCTACTGAATTTTGCCACAGCTATTGTTTTTCACCTCTGAAGTTACTTTAAAGAACATATATAGAAAGAGCCTGACAAAGTGTCTAGCATACACTTAATTTATTTTTAATTAATTCATTTATTTTACATCCTAACCAGTTTCCCCTCCCTCCTCTCCTCCTAGTCCAACCCCCCACCCCTTCCTCTGCCCCCAACCCCAATCCACTCCTCTGTTTCTGTTCAGGAAAGGGCAGGCCTCCCATGGAATATCAATAAAACAAAGCATATCAAGTTATAATAAGACTAAGCACCTCCTCTTGTATTAAAGCTGAGCAAGGCAACCCAGTATGAGAAGTAGGGTCCCAAAAGCCAGCAAAAGAGTCAGAGATAGGCAGGCTGTGCTCCCACTGTTAGGAGTCCCCAAAGAGGACCAAGCTACAAACTGTCCCAGCCTAGGTCAGTCCCATGCAGGCTCCCTGATTGTTGATTCAGATTCTGTAGTTCCTAATACAATCCGTTTAAAGGTAGCAAGTATTATTTCTGTCATATACACAGGATTTATGATGTCAGTGGCTAATGTTAAAAAATTCATGTTTAACTTGTTATAGCTAATTAGGACATCATGTATCATCTCATGTATGCCTCAAAGCAACCTATAAGTACTACTGATCATCATTTTATAAAGTAGAGTTATAATGGTAAGAGAGTGAAGCCGTGTACCTAGAGGACAAAATGAAAACTCTTAGGATACTTGTACAGGAAGAGAACACTATCATGATTTTCCTGAGGGCTCAGAGTGAAGAACTGACATAAAGTCCTAGAAAAAAATCTTTCTTAAGAGAGTGGGAATGGCAAGGAAACACCTGATCACAGACACCACATCTTCATCCCTTCATCGCTCAATACTCACACTGAAACTACTCACATTGTGAGGACAGCAGCCACGGCATTAAATGTAAAAATAATCTTGTCTTTTTATAATACCTGGCGTATCTGAGACTTTCATAAAACGTGGAGAATTCTCTGTTTCTTAGAGACTGCAGAGCATTATACAATGATTCATGGTAACTGGCTCCTTCTAGTTCTTGGCTGTGACATTAAAAAAACAAATTTAAAAACAGAAAATCTTAACATATGCATGTATAAGTAACTAAACAAAAGAACAAAACTGAAAAGTAAGATTTCTTATAAAAATTTGCAGAAATTTAAAAAAAAAGCTGGGTGTGTTGGTACATGCCTTTAACTGGGAGGCAGAGGTAGGGTGATCTCTGAGTTCAAGGCCAGTCTAGTGTACACATGGTGTGCACACATAGTATTCCAGACCTGCCAGGTTATATAGTGAAATCCTGCCTCAAAATAATAAGATGAAATAAACAAAACAAAGCAATAAAAAGCAAAGAACTTTATAGGCCATTTAAATTCCTTAAGTTTAAGAAAAAAAAAGCTTCTAGAAAATTTTGTCTGGTTCTCAATCTTATATTTCCATTTCTTTATTCAGCAAATATTTATTATATTCCAGGCATTAAAAACCAAGTTCTAGATGCAAAAGATCCATTAATGGGCAAGTCAGATAAAGTCCCTTCTCTTGTGAAAGGTATGTTCTGCTTTGGATAATAAATATGGAAAATACTAGATTATCACAAGAGTCATGCAGAGAATCAACACAGGGTAACAAAACAGCAGGAAAGAGTGACTGACATAAGGGTAGTCAAGAGGCTTCTGAGGTTGGGGTATTATTAAAATAGCAAATGGGTGACAAGAAGCTGAAACAAACGTGAAAACTGGGGGAAACAGAGGCTTCTAGCCTTTACATAATAGTCTCCCAGACTAAAACAAAATAGAAAATGTGACCTGCGTGGCTGAAACACGAAATAAGGAGAAGAACTGTCTACGTAGGTTTACAAAAGCAAGCAGAGACCAGGTTAAACAATAAAATGCTTTTAAAATATGAGAACATCCAGGAGTAGTGCACGCCTTTAATCCCAGCACTCAAGAGGCAGAGGCAGGTGGCTATCAGTGAGTTCCAGAATGCCAGGGCATCACAGAGAAACTGTCTCAAGAGAGGTACAGGGTTGGGGTGGAGGGAGAATAAATCTACAGCACTTACAATATGAAATCTGAAAAACACTCCAATTAATGAAAACATTTTTCCACTAAGGCAATTAAAATGACTTAATCTTTTCTGTTCCATCATTAAAATATTTTTATATAACTACTAATCTTTTACTAGTCTAGGTGTTTTGACTTTCATTTAAAAAAATCATGATTTGACATACAGGTTACAACTTTCATCTTCTTGGCATCTTGGTTTAGCACTAGTTCTTTTTGTCTGGTTATCTATTTGTTTTTAAGACACTGTCTCCCTAGGTAGCCCTGGCTGGCCTAGAACTCACTATGTAGACATGGCTAGCATCAAACTCAAAAGATATGCCTGCCTCTGCCTCCTTGAGTGCTGGACTAAAGGTATTTCTCCTAGCCTAGTACTACTTTTTAACAGAAAAAAATAGTAACAGAGGTAACTTATTTTACCATCCCAGACAATAAAAATGTTTGTGGCTAACTACAATGTAGGCAAGAAATAGAAGGAAGAATGCCTTTGCTTGCTTTTCTATTCCTCCTTCTAACAAACAGCATTCTCATAGGAAAAGAACTTTTAAAAAATTTCTATCTTCAAAAATGCACGAGGGCAGGGGATAGAATTTATCTAGTGGAAAGAAGAGAATGATTTTTTTTTTGAGACTTCCTTTGTGTAGCTTTTGGCTATCCTAGAACTCACTCTGTAGACCAGGCTGGCCTTGAACTCACAGTGATCCACCTGCCTCTGCCTCCGAAGTGCGGGGACCAAAGTCGTGAGCCACCAAAACCCGGCCTAGAGAGTGAAATTTAAGCTTTGCTGTATTAATTGCTTATTGCTACCTTAAGCATATGTGTAGCCCATAGTACCTGTAAACAAAAAGAACACTTTAACATTCATCAATAAGATAAAGATAATCTTTAAAAATTACGGTCAGACAAAAACAAACTAGGGAAGGTCTAATTTTCTGAAGTCAACTTTCTTCTTACTTGGCAGAACAGCAGAGGTCCCACTGCATGTTCCTCCATGCTGCCTGATAGTGAAGTTCCTGTAGTTCAGCAGACCACTCTGCATTGTCATGATCTAATCCTTTTAAATAGATGGACAGAATATGGGAGAGCCCCAAATTCTGCAAGGCCTAAAAGGAAGTTATTACAAAATAATCAAATATCTCACCATAAACTAGAGCAGTGGTTCTCAACTTTCCTAATGCGGTGACCCTTTAATACAGCTCCTCATGTTGTGGTGACCTCAACCATAAAGTTATTTTCATCGCTACTTCATCATTGTAATTTTGCTACTGTTATGAATCATAATATAAATATCTGATATGCAGGATATCTGATATGTGACCCCTGTGAAAGGGTTGTACATGACCAACAGGTTGAGAACCACTGAACTACAGGGGGAGGGGGGAAGCAACCAAAAATTAACTTTAAAAGTTTAATCAACAATACCACCTAAAATTCTAAAATACTGCTTATCACATTTCCTCAGAGAATGCTAACGTTTGATGGGAAAACACCTAACCACATTAAGCAGTAGTAGAAATAACAGTTTCTGGGACCAGCTCTGATGCAAACTCTAGATGCCACGTGAAGCACTAAGAGTATCTCCTGGACACACTCGAGAAACTTCTTCTTCTGCTGTGGTCTAACAAAAATTTCATCAACAACACTACCCTGACCTGCCCAGCTTTTCTGTGTACCCCTGAGGCTTTAGCCTAGTGTCTGAAAGAGGGAACCCCAGTCCTCTCTCTGCAGTTTACCCAGCTGCGTAAACACTTTACTGATACACTAAAATAATGTTAGCAGTTGCCCTGATGATGGCTTTACAGAAGCAGATACAGAAAGAAAGTATACCTGAATTATTCCTGACTGGCGGGTTGAGGAGGAGATTGTGGTCTCAAGGTCGTACGTTACTAAGGCTTTCCCCCACATTGCTTCATGCTCGTAAGTCCGTATCCTACAGGAAAAGATGGTAAAAACACCTTTTGTTTTTGTATGCATGTAGCTCCTTCAAAAAGTAGAATTATTATCTAAAAAGTGCAATTCACCTTGTAAGGGGTTGTAACATTTTCCCTCCACCACAGCCATACAGGCTGTCTGGCTCTCCTATGCTTCTGTAGATCTCTAAGAGAAGATCCTGAAAACAGAAATACCAAAGACAGAGAATTGACAAAAAAGAAAAAAATCAGTTCATGAATTCATAAGCTTTAAATTTTATCATTATCAATTCATAACTCACAACTTATAAATGTGTTGTAAAAGTAAAAGATAATGATATTTTAAATATCTGAATTAATAGCACAGTAGATTTGTCCCAGACAACAATGATTATAGTCTACTTTAGAAGTGATGCTCACAGACTGGAGAGATGGCTCAGCAATTGAGAGCACCTACTGTTCTTGCAGAGGACCCAGGTTTGATCCCCAGCACCCACATGGTGGCACTCACAATCATTTGTAATTCCAGTACTATGGGATCCAATGCACTCTCCTAGCCTCAGCAAGCACCAGGCAAGCACATGGTGCACTTATATACATGCAAACAAAATACTCCTATGCATAAAATAAATCTAAAAAAAGCAACACACACAATTTTATGAATTAGATAAAACATGTATACCAACGTATTAGTTTTTTTTTAAATCACATTCAGCAATAATGACAAAACAAAACAATCTAGTCAACAAATGAAACTGTAAATGGGAAAATAAAATTCTGCAAAGCCTAACTACTAAAACTGGCAAAACCAAAGGTTATAAATTTTATTTAAAATGCATAATAGTTTTTTAAATGTGCTGTGCATAAAGCAGCAGTTTAATTACTTAAACACCTTTTGTGAAATTTACATAGGAAATACTAGTGCTGTTTAACTTCAATGAAATAAAATAACAACAAAAAAATACAAGCTACATTTAATAGAAAAATGAGCAAGCAATTTACTTGCCTTGACATTTTTGCTATGGGGAGAATTTCCTAAATACAAACCCATCAATATTGATATAATTCTACACATAATTCTTATTCAAATATTCTATTCATAGACATGAAAGCCTTAAGAGTTGAAACACTCAGTACCTAATAGTGCTTGATATAAGAAGATACTCATAAAAATTCAACACAGAAAGGTGAAACTATATATTATCAAGAGAAAAAGGAACACTAATCTAGTAGGTCACATGGTAAGCACAAGACAGAGCTGAGGAGTTCAGGAGATGCTCAGTCACTAAAGTGCTTGCCATGAAAGCATTAAGACCTAAGTCCAGATCGCCAGCACACACATAAAAAGCTCAGAGCAGCTGCAAGCATTGGTGATCCTAGCTCTGGGGAGGCAGACAAGTAGATCCCTAGAGCTCATTGATCAGCCACCCCCGCAAAATCAGTGATCTCTGGGTTTAAGAAGACACCTTGTCTCAAAAAATAAGATAGAGATTAAAGACACCCTGATTTCAACCACACGCAGGCACGCATGAGGGTGCAACATGGCTAAATGTGAATGTGAAGTTAAATGTTAAGGAGAAAGAAATGAAAGGTTACTAGCAGACTTAGCAATTTCTAGCTCATGGAAAACATTAGGCAAGTGCCATTTTAATGGACTGAAGGGAAGAAATGGAGAGAGCCAATACAGACATTATCACAGAGTCCAGCTGTGAAAGGAAAGAAGACAGCGACACCTAAAGAGAACACAGGGAAGAGAGAAGCTCCTTCCATCTCCAAGAACAGACATGTTTTAAACAGTAGAGGTTGGAAAGTCTATAAGACAGTTCTGAAGGAGCACAGCATACCAAAGTTTCTGAGAAAGAACAGATAAAACATCCTGGGATAAAGGGAAAGTGTTTTTCTATTTTAATAAGAGAGGGGGTTATGACAAGTGCACATGTGGAGAGACTTAAGTCTGACTGTGGGATGTTGTGGGATTCCTACCTACGTGATGGTTTGAATAAGAAGGCCCCCCTCAGGCTCATGTTTGAATACTTGGTCCCCAGGTGGAAAAGTTTGGGAAGGATTATGAAGGAAGTGTGTCATTGGGGGCGGGCTTCCCTCTCTCCCTCTCCTTGCCATGCCTTTGCTCTGCCATTCTGGACTATAACCCTCTAAAACCATAAGCCCCAAATTAAACACTTTTTTTATAAGCTGCCTTGTCATGGTTTCTTACCATAACAATAGAAAAGTAACTGAGCATCAACTATTCTCTCCAAGAAGCAGAAGGCAAGTTGAATACAACAAGACAAAAAAGTGAAGTACAGAGGTTTCCTCAAAGCAGAGAGGTTCAAACTGCCATTGTAGAGGAATGAGCTGGTCAGAGAGATTCAGGAATGCCAAACAGTGCTAGAAAGTATGTTGAGACAGTACTTAGAAACTTATAAATGAAGTTGCTGCTCTGTGACCTATGTATATATACAAAAAAGTTAGTAACTTATAAATACTTACAAATAAAATAGAAGAAAACACAATGGCAAAAACTGTGTGGTATAAATTTACCCCATGAGACACGTGGTCTCACTTCAGTCTTTCATGTAAGAGGTTCAAAGTCAGAAAGGGTCGGTTATTTATGCATAACATAACAAGTAGCAGGTCAAGATTGGAAATTATTTCTCTATTCAGAGCATGAATTTATTTATATATATATATATATATATATATATCTTAGTTCAGTAAGTAGCTTCAGTTTTAAAATCAATTATATCACTATAAGAAAATCCAACACATCATATAAAAATCATTACAGAGTTTCTAATATTTACCTGTAAGCTTATTCCAGTTTCTTCTTTACTTTTTTCACTCAAACTAGAAATAGTTGTACCTTGACTTCCTTCTTCAAATGTTGGACTTCTGTTTATCATAAGAACATCTCTTTTAATGAAGATATACTATCTAAGAAGTTATGAATATATTTATTCGATATTTGAACAGTAAGAAATTAATTATGGTTACAAAAATAACAGTGAGCCATTTATGCTTTAACACAGAATATCATTTAGAGCCGGGCGGTGGTGGCACACGCCTTTAATCCCAGCACTCGGAGGCAGAGCCAGGCGGATCTCTGGGAGTTCGAGGCCAACCTGGTCTACAGAGCGAGATCCAGGACAGGCACCAAAGCTACACAGAGAAACCCTGTCTCGAAAAACCAAAAATAAATAAATAAAATAAAATAAAATAAAGAATATTATTTAGACCTGGCATGGAAAAGAAATTTGAGAAATTGTATTTGATAACAATATTGTATAAATGGCAAAGTTATATGCCAAACATCCTTATTCATATAGAAACAAGCCTGTTTAAAAGGGAACAGGTTTCCCAATTTGATTCTAAATATTGTATCAGTAGTCTTACCTAAAGTTCAACTTGATAATTTTAGATATACATTGTAAGACCACAAGACACAATTTAACTTCCAGTAAACTGAAAAAAGTTAAGAAATCTGAAGAAAGTAAGTGGGATCCACTGAAATCTAAGATTATAAAGTAATAAATAATGGGACTAGAACTCAAATTTATCTACTCTAAGACCTTACCTTTAAAAATAAGCATTTAAATACATGAGTGTAATAGTTTGGTAAGTGACTCAATTTTAGTATCATGACTGTTATTTTTATGCCTATAATAATCCAATATATAAGTTAAATACTGCCATAAATGAAAATGATAACCCCTCTAATATCTTTCTAAAACATGTTCTGTGTTTTCTATACTATTTTCCCTCAAACTAGAAAAACCATACTTTTGTTTCCTTTGTCCAATGTGGCACTTTCTTATCAATTACACTTTTGATAACTATATAAACTGGTACAATCACTTTAAGAAACAATTTGC
>CABHPH010121562.1:8016-21651 GCA_902168325.1 Peromyscus nudipes
CATTCATTCATTCATTCATTCATTCATTCATTCATTCATTCATTCATTTGTTAAGGCAGGGTTTCTCTATTTAGCCCTGGCTGTCCTGGAATTCACTCTATAGACCAGGCTGGCCTCTAACTTATAGAGATCCTCCTGCCTCTGCCTCCTGAGTGCTAGTATTAAAGATGTGCGCCACTACTGCCCAGCATTATATTTATTTATTAACCACAGTGTGAGTGTGGATATTGGAAGACAACTTGGTGGGAGTCGGTTCTCTCCTAACGTGTATGTTCTGGGAATTGAACGTAGGTCACTAAGCTTATGTGGTAAGCAGCTTTACCCACTGAGCCATTCAGTTGGCTCTTAACTGTTATTCAAATGATAAATATGGTATTCTAAATATAATGCTCCCCAGGTATTTTGAAAAAACTAGCCATGAGGTAAACTATAGAGGGGATGCTAGGATACTGTGCTGGGCAGATTAGACAGTATGTTCTGTGTAATTTACTGGTAGTTTGCTTGAATGAATTCCCAAATCTTATACAAGTGATGGAAAAGTACAGTGTTCTTTCTTTCTGTTGTTTTTTATTATTAAAATGAAGTAAGGTTTTATTAAAAATGAGTTTTAACTTTGAATGCATACTTTCTGAGTGCTTGTTACAAACAGAGTGATGGCTTCTGGGTAGATGGCTGTAGTGTAGACAGCATAACACACATTGTTACAGAGTGCAGGAGTGATGCAGTGAGCAGGACTCATCTGAGCCGTGAAAGTAAAATAATCATGATTTTGTGTCATGCATTGTCATGTGCAGCCTGTTGAGGTGGCTGTAGAGTTATCTGCACCATTTTCTTTCCCACCATCTTTTTATTTAATTTAGTTTTCTCTGTGTAGCCCTGGCCATCCTGGAACTTGCTCTGCCCATCATCTTAAAACTTAATCATTTTAGAAAACTCAGGAACTTAAGAATTTGTCGGGACTGTGAATAGTTTGTCTAAAACCTTTTCTTTTGGATTCAGATTTGCCTCTTGACACAGACCTAGAAAATGGAAAAGCCCCTGAGATCCTATTGGCTGAGATGCTTGGTGATGTGATCTGGGAGGACCTGTCTGAGTGCCTCATCAGAAACTGCTTGGTTTATTCGATCCCCACAAATAGCAGCAAGCTACAACAATACGAGGAGGTAAAGAGTAGAGAGCTAATGGGCTTTCAGACAGGACTGAGTCCTACCGCTGTCTTGTGTTTTCTTTAGGATCTTTTGTTCTTCAGTTATACTCTTTTTCCCTTTTCTTTTCTGTTTTTATTTTTGGTTTTTCAAGACAGGGTTTCTCTGTGTAGCCTTGGCTGTCCTGGAACTCTCTCTGTAGACCAGGCTGGTCTCAAACTCACAGAGATCCACCTGCCTCTGCCTTCTGAATGTTGGGATTAAAGATGTGAGCCACCAGTGCCTGGCTTAAGTTATACTCTTAAGAAAACCATTAATAGGGAGTAGAAATAACAAATTCTACATAATTTCTTTCTATTCTGCCTCTTTGATTGAAGAAGTATACTTTCTTATATATACCTTTTTAATTTGATATGTATATCAACTGTGTGTAGTACCTTTAACCCCCTTTTGAGTACTTGCTTGAATGCTAAAATAGGGGTGTTTAATTGTAAGATCTTGGTATCTTTTTTTTTTTTAAAGAGTTATTGATTATGCATACAGTGTTCTGCCTGCATGTATGCCTGCAGGCCAGAAGAGAACACCAGATCTCATAGATGGTTGTGAGCCACCATGTTGTTGCTGGGAATTGAACTCAGGACCTTTGGAAGAGCAGCCAGTGCTCTTAACTGCTGAGCCATCTCTTCAGTCCAGATCTTGATACCTTTATCAGTCTTATAATTCTATTGAAAATTCTTTTCCAAATGAATCTAGAATTGGAAGAATATATAATTAAAATTTATTTTTAATTTTAATTCTTTAAAAGATGGATGTGTCTGTTTTCCCTGAGTGTATGCATGTGCACCATATACCTGGTACCTGTGGAGATCAGGAAGGGGCATCAGATCCTCTGAAACTGGATTTATAGGTGGTTGGGAGCTACCATGTGAATGCTGGGAACTGAACCCTGCTCTTAATTGCTCTTACCTGCTGAGCCATCTCTCCGTCTCCCAGGATATATATTTTTTAAACCAAGTAATTGATGACTTGTCCTATGATCTAAATGGCCGTCTTGGTTCTTACTCTTTTCATTACAGTGAGTTCAAAATTTGGTATTGAAATGTATGTACATGTTGATCCTTTTATAGATTTGTGTCTGTAGGTTTAGCCCGACTGTTGACTGATAATATTTGGGGGAAAATTTGCTTCTTTATTAGATAAGACAGTTCTTCTTGTCATTTTTCCTGAAACAGTGGACTATGATGTCTATTTACATAGTGTATATACTGTTTGAAGTACTATAATCTAGATTTAGGTATATGGGAGGGTGTACACAGGTTGTAAACAGTGTGCCTTTTCACACAAAGGATTTGAACATCCACAGATTGTAATTTCTGAGTGGTGTTCTGGAACTAATTCCCAAAGCACACTGAGGGATAACTGTATATAATTCTCTTCTCTGTTTCATATTTGTCTCTGTCAGATCATACAGTCCACTGAAGAATTTGAAAAGTCCCTGAAGGAGATGAGATTTTTAAAAGGCGATACTACCGACTTGCTGAAATATGCTCGGAATATCAATTCTCATTTTGCTAATAAGAAGTGCCAGGATGTGATTGTGGCAGCTAGAAACCTAATGACCTCTGAAATTCACAACACTGTGAAGGTACTTGGGGATTACTGCATTGCTTATACAAAGCACCTTAATTTTGAGACACATAGGATAAAGTAGAAAGGAGTAGCAGGTCCTGAACTCGTGGAGAAAAATGGTCCTCTTTAAAATGCTCCTGCTATCTCCCTTTTCTTGGATTATTGTGAGCTCCAGATAAAATACGTACTTGAAAGCGACTTGAAAGTGTAAACTGAGAAAGCCTGTATAAATGTAGTGGATTGCTGTTGTTGAGATTAAAAAGCAGATTATCTCATCTCCATTATATGAAGATGTGTGTGCTTGGACTATATTATGTATATAGAGTGTGGCCTGTTGTGAGATGTTCACTTCTTGCTTCCATGGGCACCTGCACACTCATGCATGCCTACGTGTGTGCATGCACACACATAAATAAGAATAAAATAAGTACCTTTTTAGAGGTATAAATAAATACTTGCAATGGGAGTGAACTAACTTACATGAAGAATAGTTTACTCTTTGGTAATTCTGGGCCATTTTGTTTTATATCATGTATATATAATATATATATTATGTACACATATACATATATATATTTAATAACATTTGGTAAATGCAAAGTGTTACTGAAACATTCTGAACATTACTAAAACATAGACTAAGGCAATCTATTAATAGATTTCCCAGCTATTTTTCTGAGTTGCTTGAAATGGCAGTGAGGATTCTGAACTCCATTCTCTTTTCTTTTTTTGAGGCAGGGTCTCAATTGTGTAGCTCTGGCTGGCATAGAACTTGTTACATAGCCTGGCAATGGTGACACATGCCTTTAATCCCAGCACTTGGGAGGAAGAGGCAGGTGGATCTCTGTGAGTTCAAGGCTAGCCTTGTCTATAAAGTGAGTTCCAGGAGAGCCAGGGTTACACAGAGGGATCTTGTCTCAAAAAAAAAAAAAAAAAAAACAAAAAAAAAACAAAAAGCAAAAACCAAAAAACAAAAGACCTCATTATATAGACCAGGCTGATCTTGAATATAGAGAACCATCTTCTCTGCTTCCTAAGTGCTGGGGTTAAAGGTGTCCACCATACCCAGCTCAGGCTCTGGACTCTCAGTCCTTTCTTCTGCATACCTCATTTCCCTTGGTGTGTCCCATTATTGTGTCCTTTCCAACAAAGTATTTGGTCATTTGAAGTACATAGGTATTAACCCATTTCGAATTAACTTGGTATTTTTATGAGACCTGAGAATAATGAGTTTTGCAGGTCTTTTCAGTTATTCCAAATCTTTGCTTTTCCATCAATATTAAGAATCCCACACACAGTACATCATGAGATTGCTAACTTCTTTCCATGTGCTGTCAGTCAAGATCAAACAGTCTTTAAATCAGCCTGCTTCCTTGCAGGTCTGCTAGTCACTCTAGGGCTACAACTTTGTCACCATGGAAACCTTGAGTGTCTTTATTCTCTGCTGTGTGCTTGACTTGGAATTTTCCGGTTGCTGTGTTTGAATCCTAGATCACCCCTGATTCTAAGGAAGCTGTACCAGACTTACCCAGCCCTGATGTGGATAACAAGCTACAGGTGCAGAAGGTGTGCAAAATGCAGTTCAGCGACACTGGGAACCTAGAGCCTGAAACGTCCCTGGACCCACATTCCTTTTCTTTACCCACGTGCCGCATCAGCGAGTCTGTGAAGAAGTTAATGGAGCTTGCCTATCAGACTTTACTAGAGGCAACGACAAGTAGTGATCAATGGTAACACAGATGAATTATAAAACTTATAGAAACACAAGTATAAATGTGTTGAAGCAGGTGCTGGCTGGGTGTGTTGGCCTATGTTCATATACCTAGCACTTGGAAGGCTGAGGCAGGATTGTGAGTTTGAGGCCATCCTGGCCTATAAAGCAAGGTCTGGGCCAGACTGGGTTACCTAATACAATCATATTATGAAAAAGAAAATAAACAAGACCCAGAAAAGCAGAAAAAAAAAAAAAAAAAAAGAAAGAAAGAAAAAACAAAACAAAAAGAAAGAAACCAAGAAATAGGTACATGTGTGGATAGTTACATAGATTTATTTGGCATTAAAATTTTTCACTTTTTAGTAAGCCACGCTTTCATTTTTGGCTCACTTTTTGATTTTAAATTTAAATTTTGGTTTAATTTTGGCTCTATGATCAAAGGATGTTATATAAGAAAGCACAGGCAGAGGACCTAGAACACTCCCTTGCAAAGGCTTAATACTGAAGTGCTCATTGCTGCATAATTATGGTAGTTATACCACATGTGACAGCACCATGTGGAGCCTGAGGAGCCAGAGGGACTGAGAACTTCACCTTTCTGCTCCACACAGCAATGCGCTGCATGCAGGAGGGAGGGAGAGTCAGTCTTCTTCGGGATTAGAACGTGCCATAGATCTGGCTGCACCCTTTCATGATGGCTCCTCTTAATCTACACTGTGTTCAGGGTGCCTCGGGCTCTGTTTCACATGTAATACAGAATCTTTGTTTTGAAGCAGCTCCTGAGAAAAAAATGGCAGGCTTATAAAAGCCCATTCAGTATGAGTCTGTTTAGCTCTTCTTACTTCTCAGCTTCAAAGAAAACACTTTGAGTTTGGGCTTGACTTAGTCATTGTATTCTCAGGTCTATGGGTTATTTTCATGTACAAACACTTTTTTGGGTGGATGGGGTTCGAGACATGGTTTCTCTGTAACAACTCTGGCTGTCCTGAAACTCACTCTGTAGACCAAGATGGTCTCGAACTCACAGAGATCTGGCTGCCTCTGCCTCCTGAATGCTGGGATTAAAAGTGTGTGCCGCCACCTAGCACAAACACTTTTTTATGTTGCTCTGAATAGAACTTATTTACCTAGTGCTACCGTGGCTTCAGTTAGTCTAACTGAAGTATTAGTATTGATTATGAGTAAAAAGAATAGTGCATATTTATTTGTGTGTGTATGTGTGTGTGTGTGTGTATGAGTGTATGAGAGATGCTATAGCACACATGTGGAGGTCAAAGGACAAATTTGAGGAATCACTTCCTTCCACCTTTACATGGGCTCTGGGAATCACACTTGGTTCACTAGGTCTGTGATAGTGCTATTGCTTGCTGAGCCATTCACTGACTTGTGCAGAAGACCTGTTCCTTTGTAAAGGATGAATGTGCGCTTCTGGCAAGGTAAACATAGCTGTCACTATTTCCTCGAATGACATTCTTCAAATATGTCAGACCAGAAGTTAGAGATGCATGGCATTATTTAAAATTTTTCCTCTAAGAAAATCAATGCCAAACACTGTTTTGGTATGCTGAATATTTATATTCATTCCATTTGCAACAGATTTTTTTAATATTTCTTTGAATTATTTAAAAACTTTATGTGTACGGGTGTTTTGTCTGCATGTATATCTGTGAACACAAGTATGCCTGGTGCCAGCAGAGGTCAGAAAAAGGCATTGGATCTCCAGGTGTTGTGAGCCACCATGTGGGTGTTGGGACTAGAACTCTGTCTGTGTGGGGGTGGCGGTGTTGCTTGGCATCCCAAATGGGCTTTAAAAGAGCCATCTCTCCATCTCCATGTATTTTCTCTTTTATGGTTCATTTTGGAGGCCAAGGCCTCTTGTTCCCCTACACACACCCCTTTTGAATGCATTTTAGTAGTAATCTTTTGGTGGTTAAAATCAGATTTAAAGGGCAAAAACCTTGAGAATTTGATGCTGTTCTCAAAAATGTGAATTCATCTCTGCGTTGGGGAAGAAGGGGAAGGTGAAAGCTGAAAGTCAGCCCTATTCTAAAGAACTCAGTGAGTGCCTTGGTTGATGCCTTGCCTTTTGCAGAGTGCATCGGGAACAGGTGACATTTGCTTGAGGCTTAGCTCCATTAGTCACTGGCAGGATACTTTGAGTGCTGGCAGAGCACAGATGGGTAAGTGGAAAAGAGGCTTTGGGATGAATGCTCCCGTTCTGAAGGTCGTTATTGTATCCACGTTTTGGGAAAGAAGTTCCGTTTATAGATGCTAATGGAGTGTGTCTCCACTGAGGTCCAGTTTTCTGCAGCCATATTTTTATCAGCTGATCTTCATGAACAGAACACCTGCGTCGTTTTATATAATTTCTCTTGAATGTTTGTTCTCCTTCCAGTGCCGTTCAGCTTTTCTACTCAGTGAGAAATATCTTCCATTTGTTCCATGACGTGGTGCCAACATACCACAAGTAAGTGTCTCATTTCTGGATAATTGTCTGTAGAAATGGTAAGTCAGGTCAAAAACTGATTTTTCACCACAGCTATTGAGTAGAATTGGCAGTAAATGTACACCAAACTAAGACTTTTAAAGGCTGTAGACATTTACTGTGGTGTGTACAGTGACCTTGCATGGAGGAGGGTGGCACACACTTAAAAGGTCAAAAGAACTTTATCCAGTTTTTAATGCCCAGGCATTTTGGGAGCCACCTTACTTTTCTTAGTTAGGAAATAGGAAGGTCCTCATCCAATGAGTGTGCTTGGTTTTGTAGTTCTGTAGACCCTACCCATGAGAAGGCCCTCTTAGTGTAAAGTACGCTAAGACACTCTTTCTAATGTTAATACAGCATCAGGCTGTATTAACCCAATGTCTTGGGTTTTAAAGGTTTGTTTGCTTTTGATATTAATCTGAAAAGTTGCTCAACTCTGCCTCTAGTTCTTTCTGTTATTAAAATGAAATGTTTTCATGGTTTTTTGTTTTGTTTTCAAGACAGGATTTCTTTGTGTAGCCCTGGCTGTTCTGGAATTCATTTGGTAGACCAGGCTGGCTTCAAACTCAGCGATCCTCCTGTCTCTGCCTCCCAAGTGCTGGGATTAAAGGTGTGTGCCACGACAGCCTGGCTTCTGTATGGTTTTTATAGATATTTTTAGTAATTTGTCACCAAAACCATTCCATAGTTAAGGGTTCAACTCTCTCTTTTTTAAAGATTGAGTTTATTTTTTATGTTTGTGTGTGTGTGTGTGTGTGTGTGTGTTCACATGTTCACTTCACTGTGTAGTCTTAAATTTCCCATGTGATTCTAATCTGCAGTCAGCTTTGAAAAATTTCAGTGTTTCATTATATAAATGAAATGGGAGTTCAGAAAGGGAGAAGTGAACCTGTATTTCCCCAGACTGTCTAAGTTAAATTGAAGTTCGGAATGCAGTTTACTGTGTTTCTTGTGCTAAGAGCAACATCCACGGTTTATTCTCTTGGTTTTTCTTTTTTGTTAGTCATTGGAATAGTAGTTTCTTTTAATGTGTGTTTGCGCGTATGCACAGATGCCTACAGAGGCCAGAAGTTGGATCCCCTAGAGCTAGAATTACAGGTGGTTGGTTGTAAGCCATCTGATTTGTATACTGAGCATCAAACTCGGGTCCTGTACTTGAGCAGCAGGCACTCTTGGCTGTTGAGACTTCTCTCCAGCCCACCGCAGGGAGAATTTTATTGGATAAGGTGATATTGGCTTGAACAACTAACTGAATGAGAATGATCACATGTTTTGTTATGTTCAGCATATACAAGTAGACAATGGTGAAAGCCAAGGGCTACCACCTTAGAGGAGAGACAACTTTCCAGAAAGCTTGACTTGAGTAACCGGTGGTTTCCTTTTCTGCCCTTCCTCTTGGCCTAGGGAGAACCTTCAGAAGCTCCCCCAGTTGGCTGCCATTCACCATAACAACTGCATGTATATTGCTCACCACTTGCTGACCCTGGGTCATCAGTTCAGATTGCGTCTTGCTCCCATTCTTTGCGATGGCACGACTACCTTTGTGGACCTTGTACCTGGCTTCAGAAGACTTGGTAACTGATACCTCACATTTGGGGAAATGGGACTTATCTATATAGTCTAATAGCTTTGTAATTTATTTACAACGGTAGCCAAGGAGGTTAGGAGTTAGTGATGTATTAGATGTGTTAGAGTATGGGAAGTCTTCTAGTTTGCTAATATTTCTAGTTATTTAATTCTATAAAATGGATACCATCTTTGTGCAAACATTACTTTTTCATGACATGATTTTGTGGTATGTTATCATGCCTGACTTTATTGCTGGTTTGCATTGGCTCCACCGAGTCATTTGTGTCAGGAGAAAGCCACATAATGAGATGTGTACCGTGACAGTGCTGTTGGTGGTGTTGACAGACCCTCATTGACGTCAGCACTTGTTCTTGTAAACTCCAAGGCAGCTCCCTCCCTTTAGGACTTCTGTGGTTTTGATTGTGATTATTAGAGGTCCAAAGAAATCCATTGTAGGGTAAACTGAAATTTATTATGAGGGCACCCAGAGAAGAGTTGAGAACCTGTGTGATCCAAGTAGCTTTTCAGCTGCACGGGTTCCCGTCAGCGGTGTAGACACTGCAACGGTAAGCAGCTGTTTTTTTTTTTTTTTTTTTTTAATAGAAATGATTTTTTCTTTGCTGTCTCATATTGCAGGCAAACTGTTGAGAAAGAATTATCTATCACCCTTTGATGGGATCAGAGGGACTGGCTAAGTGGATTCGGGATCATTATATACAGACACGAAGTTGACAAAGAACACATTCAGCGACTTAAAAATGCAGTTGTTCGCCGGGCGGTGGTGGCGCACGCCTTTAATCCCAGCACTTGGGAGGCAGAGGCAGGCGGATCTCTGTGAGTTCGAGGCCAGCAAAGGCGCAAAGCTACACAGAGAAACCCTGTCTCGAAAAACCAAAAAAAAAAAAATGCAGTTGTTCTCTACAGGCCGAGCAGCTGTCAGGCTTACGTCCATCTCGCTCACTGGTTTGGCAGTGACAGTCAACAGGCTTATAGTTCTTTATTTTTCCCCTGTAGGCACAGAGTGTTTTTTGTCCCAAATGCGGGCACAGAAAGGAGAACTTCTGGAAAGATTATCAAGTGCCAGGAGCTTTTCCAACATGGATGACGAAGAGAACTATTCTGCAGCAAGCAAAGCAGTGAGGCAGGTAGGAGGCTGTTGCAAGCACTGACGATGGGGCCCATCCTTAGAGGCCCTCACCCCACCTAGCAAGCCGCTCCTGGGCTCCCTATTGGAAAGTCTAGATACCTGTCACAGCTATGTGTAAGGCCTTCTCCCTGTTCAAACAAGACAAGAGGAATCCATCTTTCCCTTGACTCACATTTTTATATGTTGGCTTTCGTCTCTACTCCTGTCTTAGTGAGTCTTCCTTCCATTGGTCTATATTGGTTGTGTGTGGACTGGGTTTGATAAGGACATTTGCATGCAGATATTCATAGAACACACACTCCTTTCCTTCCTTTTTCTCACCTCTCATATCAAGTGCTGAGTCCCTTGCTCTACTTTTCTGTCATTACACAGACATTATTGTCTGGGTCTGTGTAAAATCTAGGAACCACAGATGAGCAAAGCCATGATCTGTGTCCTCTGAGACTTCACTTGCTTACAGTGGTCATCTCCAGCTGTGCATGTTTTCTTGCAAATGACACGACTCCAGTCTTTGTGGCCCAGCAATGCTCCATTGTGTACACAGCACATTTAGCTGATTTCTTCTTCACTGCAGTGCTCCCGTCAGGATGAGTCTGCTTTTCTTCTCTCAAGGATATCCCTGAGTCAAACATTCAAGAGCCATAGAGTCCCAGTTACCTCACTTTTATATCACTTCTTTCCCCCATTTTACTTATCACATAAAATTGTAAGTGTGACTTGTAACCACCTCCTTCTGTGTAAATAGCTTCGTTCTTCTGACAGATACTGCACCAGCTGAAGAGACTTGGAATTGTGTGGCAGGATGTCCTGCCGGTGAATATATATTGCAAGGCTATGGGGACCTTGCTAAACACAGCGATTGCTGAGATGATTAGCAGAATCACTGCTCTGGAGGTAAGGGCTGATACCGACTTGAAATGCAAGTCTTATCCTGCACTGTGACTTTATTAAGAAAGTGATGCTGCAGTCTTGTTTTTAATTGGCACAAATGGTAGAAGAGATTGGTTATTTAGTGTCTAACTCATGCTATTGTGGTTTGGTTGGTTGGTTCCAGTTTTGTCTGAATTCTGTTTTGCTGGGAACTTGCTAAATCTCTTTTATACCTAGAGAAGAAAGTAGGGTTGTGCGACTTCTCAATCTAGCATCCAAATTAGGAGTGAGGGCATTGGAAACTGGGCAGTGGGCCCAAGAAACATTATTTAGTATGAAGTCATTTGTTCTGCAGATGAGCTAAGCAACTTAATTTAGCAACGTGAATAGTCTGTGCAGGTACACTTTGCCAACATACTGTGCAGTTGAGTGGACTGTGTGATCCTGTGAAGAAGATTGCCTCGACGTGGCTAGCTGATCCCCCATAGTGTAGCGCGATCAAACCCTTACTTGCAGTAGCACCCTGTCCTTTGCCGCAGGCTGTGTGTAGCACATTGTGCTGGGAACCCAGGCTCCTGTGCAGACACACAGAGCTGCTGGCCATCGGCTGACACAGCTTATATCATGCTAGCTTCAGGAGGGTTTTCAGAGAGCTGACTGGATCTGGTGACTAGTAAGATATGCTTCATTGGTTGGAAAACATCTGCTCTGCCCTGCCCTTTGGTTCAGTTCTATTCTGTTATGTTCCCTTTGCTGAACTAGGACATCTCAACTGAAGATGGCGATAGATTGTATTCCCTGTGCAAAACCGTGATGGATGAAGGGCCGCAAGTGTTTGCACCTCTGTCTGATGAGAACAAGAACAAGAAATACCAGGAAGAGGTTCCAGTCTATGTGGCCAAATGGATGCCTTTCAAAGAGCTGATGATCATGCTGCAGGCTAGCCTGCAAGAAATTGGAGATCGGTGCGTATCTGTTTTCTATGGCAGCATATGTGTGGTCACAAAAGAGGGTTAGGACCATCAGTGGCAGTCCCCCCGACCCCCGGGGTGTGTGTGTGTGTGTGTGTGTGTGTGTTTGTGTGTGTGTGTGAGAGAGAGAGAGAGAGACAGACAGACAGACAGACAGATGTGCAGGTTATTGAATCCAGGGTCTTGTGCATGCTAGGCAAGCCCTCTACCACTGAGCCATGTCTCTGGCACCTCTGGTACATAAATTTCATGTTGCATTGCAGTAGTTGAGGCCTTTTAGTGGTCTTTCATAGGGCAGACCTCATGACCACTTTCTCATTTTTTTTTTAAAGATTTATTTATTTATTATGTACACAAAAGAGGGTGCCAGATCTCATTACAGATGGTTGAGGCACCATGTGGTTGCTGGGAATTGAACTCAGGACCTCTGGAAGAGCAGTCAGTGCTCTTAACCTCTGAGCCATCTCTCCAGCCCCACTTTCTCATATTTAATAACAAAAGGTTTTTCATTCATACTGTTTTGATATAACGTGATTTTGGCATGCAGTACAGATGTTCTGGTGTTTCTAATTAGTGCATCCTTCTTACACGTGGATGATGCGTTTTAAGAACGATTAGATCCCCAGCACTGCAGTTTATAAAAAAGAATGAATAATTTAACAGAGAAGTGATTGTCAAGTCTTAAGTATTCAGCACGAAACTACCTTTTGAATGACCAGTTCTTTTTCTCCAGGGAGAGAGAGAGTGATTCTCAGCCTGTGGGCTGTGACCCCCTTTGGGATTGAGTGACCCTTTCCCAGGGGTTGCACATCAGATATCCTGCATAGTATTTACATTCCATGTTAAAGGGTCAAAGCATTAAGAAGGCTGAGAACCCCTGGTTTAGGAGGTTAAGTACTACACCCCTGCAAAAGGTGTTTTGTGTTTTTCACACAAGGTCTTTCCAGGCCGGAAATTGTTATATACACCAGGCTGGCCTTGAATTTCAATAAAACATCTTCCTGCCTCAGCCTCCCAAGTGCTTGAATTGCAGATGTGAGCCACCATATGTGGCTCAAGTTCTCTCTCTCCTCTCTCTCTCTCTCACTCTCTCTCTCACTCTCTCACTTACTTATTTAAAAAAGATTTACATGTTTTACCAGGTGGTGGTGGTACACAACACCTTTAATCCCAGCACTTGGGAGGCAGAGCCAGGTGGATCTCTGTGAGTTGGAGGCCAGCCTGGTCTACAGAGCTAGATCCAGGACAGGTTCCAAAGCTGCACAGAGAAACCCTGTCTCGAAAAACAAAAACATGAACAACAAAAAAAATTTTATGTACTTTATGTGTATGGAAATTTTGTGTGCATGTATGTCTGTGTACCCATATGTGTGCCTGGTGCCCACAGAGACCAGAAGAGGATATCGGGTCCCTTGGAACTGGAGTTACAGATGGTTGTGAGCTGCCATGTAGGTGCTGGGAATTGAACCCTGGTCCTCTGGAAGAGCAGCCAGTGCTCATAACCACTGAGCCATCTCTCCCCTGTCTCTACTGTCTTTCTGGCTGTACTTGTGCCAGATGCAGCCATGAGCAACATCATCTAAAGAAGAGTGGGATTCCCAGGATTTATTTAATTCCTTGAGTATTTGGATCAAGTCGGATAACTTGAAGTCTGGCTTTTGTGGAGACCTAATAGGAAATAGAACCTGTCTTGTTTTGCAGGTGGGCAGATGGAAAGGGGCCCCTGGCAACTGCCTTCTCTTCGAGTGAAGTAAAAGCTTTAATCCGTGCCTTGTTCCAGAACACAGAAAGAAGAGCTGCTGCCCTTGCTAAGATTAAATAGTTCTCCCTCCCTGAGAAAGCCTCTCTTGACTCTGGTTCCTCCATGGCTGTCATTATTTCCTTCAGAACTTCTCAGAATCACTCATTGGTTTTGGTGAACCAATATATCGTGGAAGTGTGACTTCACATCAGGACACCTGTCATGGCCTGGATGAAGGCTTTCTGAACTGGATATTAGGACATCACTTTAAGCAATTCACTGGGTTCTGTGACTGTTGCTGCTCTTCCTTGCCAAGTATGAATCTGCTGGGCAGCATGATTTGTACCCAGGCCCTGTGAGAGCT
>CABHPH010121564.1:0-21550 GCA_902168325.1 Peromyscus nudipes
GGGGGCTAGAGAAATGGCTCGGTGGTTAAGGGCACTGGCTGCTCTTCCAGAGGTCCTGAGTTCAATTCCCAGAAACCACACAACCATCCTTAATGAGATCTGGTACCCTTTTCTGGCCAGTAGGCAAACATGCAGGCAGAACACTGTATACATAATGAATAAATCATTTTAAAAAGTTGGTTAATATGAGTGCCAAGGTAAAAGTCTTAGAAAAACTGATTAGAACAGATCATAGAGATATTCAGATCTAGACAGAGGAAATTAAAGAACCAATCTCAACATTGCATTATAAGGCTACAGAGAAACAGCCTAAGGCTTTCAAACAGCCAACCTTAATTTATCCAGTAACCCTACAGGAAATACCAAATGATAGATATCCTCAAGACTGTATGAGCTAATTGGACCCCGTGAAAATTTTAGATTTGAGAAGATTCAAAGAAGCTATAGTCTCATATGGCATCCACTCATCATTTGTGAAGCAGATGTGAAACTTGTGGTCAACTTGTAATAGAATTGTCCCTCAAGACTGGAGAGATTTGGTTACAACAGTTTTGGAGGCTGGTCCCTAATTACAATGGAGGAACTGGTGGAAAGATGAGGCTAAGACCACTGAAAAAATGGAGTAGGGCTAGAGGTCTTGAAATATCTCAAGAACAACTTATTGGAGAAGGTGATTATACTGTTATGTGAAGATAATCTTTATATGATGACCATACCATAGCTTTATGCTGCATGGCAGCCTTGCAAGGTTGGGACAGAACTGAAGAAATAGGAAAGTAAATTGAGTCATTTACTAAAGTTATACAGGACCCAAAAGAAACTTTCACTGATTTCTTATAAAGATTGACTTTAGCAATGAATGGAATGATACCAAATTCAGAAGCTAGACAAAAATCTCTGGTTTTTGAAAATGCCAATGCACAATGCAAAAGGGTAATTAGGCCATTAAAGGCAAGATCAGCAACTTTGGAGAAATGGATCCAAGATACAATCAATATTGAATCTCATGACCAAGATAATGCTTAGACAGGAAAGATGATTCCCAGAGGCTTGAAGAAAAATAGTAATGTCAAATGTTTCAATTGTAGTAAACAAGGTCACCTAAAAAGGGACTGTAAGCAAGGTGTTCCCAAAAACGATATTTTTTTCAAGGAATAATTCCAACAGAATTCCCCTCCCTTCTTGATTATGCAGAAGGTGTGGCAAAAGCAGGCATTGGACTAACAAATGTAGATCAACACAGAACAATCAAGGAAACCTTTGGCCATCACTAAATGCCTTGAGGGGCCTTTAGCAGTTCCCCATGTCAAATTCTATTGAGATCTTTCTGGTCATCATGGAGGAAACTCCTTCCCAGAGCAATTAAAGAACCTAATACCTATTGTTAAAAAAAATATTGCTCTGTATGGTAGAACAGTTTAGGAAAATAAAACAAAAATTTCAGGAGAAACTATAAAGCAAATATGATAAAGATTAGATCTGGAACCTCCCCAAAGTTAGGGTGGGGAAGGATTTTGTTTTTGTCTTTTCAGGAAAATAAAAACAACCATCTTGAAGAATTTAAAGACCTTTGGACAAATAATCATCCAAAGAAGGAATAACTACCCAGAAAATATTAACCAAAAAAAGGAATAATCTGATCTAATCTGATCTCTGAAGTCTCCAAAACAGATGATGGGACCCCACAATGATTTCACATGGACTATGATAATGCCACTAAGCTGACACCACCACCTAAAGTTTGGCATTGAACTATAAACTGCTCAGGACAAACTAAGAGGTGGCTAGCTGAGATGATCCTGCTTCCAAGTCCAAAGACTACTCTAGCCAGGACTTGAGACAAGCCCTCCACTTTCCCATTATGCAGAGACTAGACAAATGATACAGCTACCTCTCTCAGGACTTGACAATTAACCCAAAATTTTTCTTTTCAGAATCCCCTAAAGATGACTTTACATCAGACAGCAGGAAGTAAATTTAAGACCATGACACCCACATGCCCAAGAGGCGAGGTGGGTGGTTTTTTGTCATTCAATGAGTTATGGATATTTGTCACTGTATTGGTGGTTGATTACAACTTGTTATTGGTAGTGGTCAGGAAAAAAGCTAAGAAAAGAGATTAGATTGAGGGTTCTTGTTTGAAAAAAAGAAAAAAAAGGGACAGATATGATAAAAGGTAGATTAATGAATCTACTCTGAAAAAAAGGAGAGAATATGGATATGATAATATAAAAAGGTAGATTATTGAATATACTTTTAAAAAGCAACTACCAGTTTTAAATATTTTACACTTGATTGGATTTTTGTATATTGTATACAAATTTCATATGTTGATACAAAGTTTAGAGTAATTTTGTCAGAAAATACTGTACATATATTTCTAATCTCGTTCAAGGTATTGTACCCATAGAGTTCATTTAACAATATAATGTAAATTTCTAGTCCTTGAAAATTATTATTGCCAACTATTTAGGATAATAAAGAAATGCAGGTTAGTTGTTAGCCACTCATTATAAAGAAACTAGTAGTCAGGTTAGGTATGTTTTCAAGGTCAAGGAGATAAATTTTAGATATCCAGGTCATCTTCAAACACTTCAGAGATTACAAAATATGGCATTTAAGATGTTATAATAACATGTTTGTTTTTTTATGACAATGAGACATGTCTGCTCCTGGCAGTGCCAATCTACTTCAGAGAGGATGATGAGCACTGAAGAAACTCCATATAGTGTTTACTTTCTTTGTGGCAAAAATTAGCCACTGGGCAAGAAAATGCCCTTGCCTTGACTTCTGCCAGTATGCTGTCCAAAATGGACAAGCAGGACAGAAGAAAGGACTGCCAATCTTTGTCAAGACAAGGTAGGAAGGTCCTTCAGAAAATCCTGCTTCACAGAGAAGTCTGTCAGATATGCTAGATCTGTAGGCCACAGATATCCCAACATTGCAGAGGAACCTTGGATGGCTGTCTAGGCAGCCAGCTGTTTCTGTCATTTCTCACATTTTTTGGAAGTCGTTTGTTTGCACTTCATGCTTACTCAGTTAATATTATTTCCTTCCTGGGTCTCTGATGGAGTTGAAGACTCGATAGTTATACTTTTGCTTGCTAATGAATTCAGGAAAAAAAAACTCACTAAGGAGGAGTAAAGTGTGTAAGTATGAAAGACATTAAAAGATAGTTTTTGGTTGGAAATACAAGTTAGGATAGAAAGTGAATTAGGTACATTTTGGACTCAACAAAATAGGATAAATAATGAAATATTCTCTATGAATTTGTCAAATGTTAATGGACTGGACATTGTTAATTTAATTCTTGAATGTATATATTGTGTATAGTTATTGTACTTCTTTCATATATTTTTCTTATATTAGTTATAACATTCTTTTATTATTTTAGGCAAAAAAGAGAAATATGATTTTTTTTTACTTGTTAACAAATAAAATTTGCTTGAAGATCAGAGGACAGAGCCAGCCACTAGATTAAACAGAGAGGCCCTTTCAGCTGAGAACTCAGAGGCACTGAGTCAGAGGATTCATGGAGTTGGCAAGGTCAGAAGTGGCTGGGGTTTGTTCCTTTGTCTCTCTGATGTTTCAGCATTTGCCACAATATCTGGCTCCAGATTTTTTTACTATAAGACTACTTAGGATACAGACAACAGAAAATCATAGAAATTGTTTAGAAGACACTTCCAGAAGGTGTGAATTAAAGGCTTGCATGGTTTCCATATACAACAACATTTTTCAAAGAAATGTGGACATGACACTGAGCTGGTGTGCATTTACCAGAGAAGGAGTCATTTTCCCCTCTTGCATCTTTTCTGAGTTTCTGTCTTAGAAAAAAAAATACCAGAACCAAGGTATCAGAAACACAAAATTTAAAATGAATACAATTCTGTATAGGAACAATGCTGATCCTCATATAAAGACCCAAACACAAAATAAGAGCACATGTCTTATCAAATCCCAGCAGATAGGAATCTCATGAAATAATATATTTAAAGTGGTGAAAGAAAATAACTGCCAACCATATCAATGCACTGTGAGGTATTGGCTCAAAATTTAATGGAAGAGGAAGTAAAGTTGAAGAAACTTATGAAAGAACACAGGTCGTTTACTAAATAATCATGGAAAATCATAATTAGAGCATACTTTATATAGAAGAATACAAGAGAAATTATCTATGCAAAGAAAAATCAAAGACCAGTTTCCAGGATGAAAACACACACAGAAATATTGTCTAAATTACACAGGAACATAATTCAAGTTAATTTCATGCAATAGATGTAAATTGTTTCAACAGAGAGAAACAAATCAATACATGTCATTACATATCCAGGCTCAATGAGAGAAGAAACATGATCATGCCAACAGATTCATCAAAAGCCTGTGGGAAAATAACAGTTTTCCCAGTATAAATGCTCTAAAGAGGAAAACAGAAGGAAAATACCTCAGCATAATAAAGATAATGAGATGCAATCCTAAAGCTAACATTTCACAAAATTAGAAAATCAGAATAATTTCATTCTAATCAGAATAACAACAATGGTGCCAACTCTCTCTACACTAACTCAACAAAATGCATCAGGCTGTGCCCAAAATAAGAAAAAATGATTAATGGACATATTCAGAAATGTCAAAACATTGTTATCCCAAATATTATTCCACAATGTGAACCATACACACACACACATATGGCAGGTGTCACCATATATATCTTTAGTTCGAGTACTCAAAAGGCAGTTGCAGGCTGAGTGAGGTGAAGCAGCCTGGTACACATAGCATGTTCCATGGCAACCAAGGAACCTCAGTAAGAACATTTTTCCAAACCAAAAAAAAATTAAAATTAAAAGAAAATATAAATATCCCAGGAGAAAGCTCAGATCTGATGACCCTATTAAGAACATATAAAATCCCTATTCAATATCATTTAGTTTTTCATATCACAAGATGCTAAAATGTCAGCAGACCACTCACTCTGTTTCTCAAAGTAACATGGACTCCCTAGCATGACATTCAGACTTGAAAAATGGCTCTGCAGGCTGCTGAGACAGAGGAATCATCAATGGCTATATCAGATGCTGACCGTGCATATTCCAATACAAATCTTCCATCAAGGTATGTGTACCACTGTTACAGTGACAAATTATTTTGTGGGTAACTGACTTTCTTGCTGGAACTGCAGCTGGTTGCACATAAGGAAACACAGGCATGCCACTTGAAACCTAGATAAAATCCTATGAATGCAAAGGTCAAAGGCCCTAGGAGAGAATTCATTCCTGACATTTTGTTACATGTACAAATATTCAAACTGTCTTTACATGGTACTCTTCCCAGCACAGGGAAGAGCTGCTTTCACCTGAGGTCAGAGAAGCTCACTTACAATTTTCAAGACTATTTCAGAGACTCTTAACTAGCCCAATATACATAACAAGTAACTGCTGACTGCATAGCCTATAATGAGACTATCACATCAACACATTCAAACCTCAGGGGACATTATAGAAGAGGCCACAAAAGATCGTAGAAGCTGGAAGTTGAGCTAACCAATGCCTATGTGATGGCAAAATTTATAATTTTCAATATAGCTCAGTAATTAGAATGTCTTCATAATCTGTTATTACTGCTTGGTCTGTAATTAAAATGAAACTGTAAACAAAAATTATTTGTGTAAGAACAAGAAAAAAGAAGTCAGAAAGAGTCCTCTGCAATGAAGGTTTTATTGACAAAAGTAATGGGAGATGAACTGGAAGCTGAAAAGTTCCCCCACACTCATGGAATACTGACACATTGCTAGCACATATTCATTCAAACCAAAAGACAATGTAAACGGAAGCTTGTGTTCTGTAAATATTTGAAGCAATTCCTATGAAAACCCTCTGTGTACTTTGTGAAGAAAGAACAAAAATAATCCACAAATAATATAAAATGAGAAAAAACACAAAGCACTTGGAACCCTTGAAAGGAACTTCAAAACTATACATGATATGAAGATATATTGGAAATAACTATGAAAAATGAGTACTGTCATGAAGGAAACAGCAGATATCAATTGGAAGACAAGGTAGTTGGAGTTTAATATTATATGGAGATACTACGTAATTTTCATCAAAATCCTACAGACACTATTTTCGGACATGGAAAATTAATTCTAAAAGAGATAGACCCTGTAATAAAATCCAAATGTGCCAAAATTCTATGTTGGAAAAAAACCCCATGAATTCAGCAAGTTTTCAAAATTTATATTACATTGGACAGATAGTAATAGCAACCAGTCAACATTGGTATGAAGACATGGACAGTGATATGAATGGAATAAGGACAGCCTCATTCCTATGCAGTCAAAAGGATTATTTCTTCCTACTATTAATTTTTAGAGTATATCTCCTGCCAATTCTCAGAACTCCACAGAATCATTTCTAATGAAACAGAATATGGCAAAACTGATTTCATGTCTGATTTCCACTGTCACTTGAACTTCTCACCACCCTTGCCTCAATGCCTCCAATATATCTGGATCCTTTGGTACTGTCTCCTTATCTCTTCACAATCCAGTGCTTTTTGTTCTAGACCATGGAGAGCAAGCATAGATAAGCAGTGTGGGAAAGGCTCATGGGAAAGATATTCTGCAGAATGCCCCTGGATTATTAACATAGAACTGTGCTCAGTAGATAAAGATAAACAAAAAAGAGGATTCTAGAAATGATTTAAGTCATACAGTTAGAAAAGACTGATATTTATGGAGCATTTTTCTTGGGTAACTTGAGGCTCTCTTCTAATCAAAGCTCAAAACATGGGGTCCCTGAACCTATGTCCTTGTTCGGGGCACCACCTGTGGGAGGCCAGCTCCCATCTTTTAAAGGTTCCTATGAGGAGGAGAGAGGAATAAACTATTAGATAAAGACAGTGGAGAGGAGACAGAGACACAGGATAGCTTCAGGAGGACCTGGATCAAAACCTAACAGTTCCTTCTATCTCTTCAAAATGGCTTTTTATAACAATGCCAAGGGGCAGTGCAAAAGACTTCTGCCATGCTAGAACAAAGCATACCACACAGCCAAGTGCAGACCCTTCTAAACACCTGGAAAAAACGGGCATGGTGGCTCAGATTTTTAATCCCTGTACTCTGAAGGCAGAGGCACCCAAGTTAGCATAGTCTACCTAGTGAGTTATAGCAAAGAGAGGACTACATAAAGAGACACTGTCTGAAAAGATAAGAAATACAGAAAAATAAAATGAACACTTTATTGCTGGGCAGAGTGGTGCACACTTTTAATCCCAGCACTCAAGAGGCAGAGGTAGGTGGGTCTCTGTTAGGTCAAGGCCTGCCTGGTCTACAACATGAGTTCCAAGACATCCATGGCTGTGACACAGAGAAACCCTGTCTTGGAAAACCAAAAAAGGCATTTTATTTAAAATATAAAGTGCATTCAACTGATGTAGAGAATATAGAGCCTTGCCTACACATATAAAACCACTTCAACGTAATGAGGTGGGAAGCTGCTCTTCCTGGAAAGCTAGGAATGATGTTGTTTTACAACCCAGTGATCCTTTGCCTTATCCTGTACTGTGCTTAAATATGACTAATGCAAAATGATCTGGGCCAGACTTTAGAAGTCCTGGTCGCTCACCAATTACAATAAAATCAGGCTGAGCTGAGTTTCATTCATGTCTTCATGGATCATTTTTCCCTGGCTGCCCTAAAGCTTGGTGTTGTGGGATGGTCTGTATATCAAACATGTTGCTTATTGGTCAATGAATAAAACACTGATTGGCCAGTGGTCAGGCAGGAAGAAGTATAGGCGGGACAAGGAGGAGAGAATTCTGGGAAGTGGAAGGCTGAGGAGACACTGCCAGCTGCCACCATGACAAACAGCATGTCTGCCAGTGGCACATTAACTGCGTGGTGGATTTAGCCTTTGTTAGTACAAAACAAAAAGAGGTTTCTGGGCTACACGCTGCTTTGATAGAAGCATAGACCCACAAAAGCTCCCAGAGCTGAAGGTAAAGGTATCACTGCCTTGTTGGGAAGCTGAGGTGGGCGGAGCCAGCAGCCACAGCACCGTTTCAGTCTTAGAAATGCTGCAGTTTAAAACAATTGATTCACAATAAAACAGATTCAGATGAAACAAGACTTTAAATGTTTTAAAATATGTGTAAAAATATACGTAGGCTTCAAAGAGAGATAAAAAGAAATATATACAGTTATATAAAAAAAGATAGTTTTAAAAAACAAAGTCTTTAAAGAGACAGTAAAGGTAGTATAAAATATAAGCCACGTAAAGATGGATATCACACAGAGAATCTGGATTGTGTTGTCTTTGGGATTCTTAACTGCAGAGAGATATTTGATTGTAAAGAAAGCTGAGTTAAACCAATATGTATACTTTAAAGGTACCTTGACTTCAAAATTTGGATGTAAGGATATGTTGCTTTGGAAAGGAAGCTCTGCTTTTGTTTCCACAGAAAGCCAGAGGCTATGGATTTATTAAGATTAAGATACATCAGGTTTGACCAGCCAAGACCCCCTGAAAGGTCTCCGATGACACCATGGCCCAGATGATCCAACATCCAGAACGGTTTGAAGGCAACTGGCTCAGACAATACAGCCTCATGGACTACTCCATAATCCTAAAATTTTCTTTGTGTCCCCATAAGATACAGCACCCCCCTCCAGCAGGAAGTAGTAAGAGAAGCTACGCCCAAATTCCCAAATTATATGTAATTTTACTATGTTAATGTTAAAACCTTCCTTTTTGAAAAAAAGAAAAGGGGAAGTGCTGTGGGATGGTCTGTATATCAAACATGTTGCTTATTGGTCAATGAATAAAACACTGATTGGCCAGTGGTCAGGCAGGAAGAAGTATAGGCGGGACAAGGAGGAGAGAATTCTGGGAAGTGGAAGGCTGAGGAGACACTGCCAGCCGCCACCATGACAAACAGCATGTGAAGATGCTGGTAAGCCACAAGCCATGTGGCAAGGTATAGATTTATAGAAATGGATTAATTTAAGATATAAGGACAGTTAGTAAGAAGCCTGCCATGGCCATACAGTTTGTAAGCAATATAAGTCTCTGTGTTTACTTGGTTGGGTCTGAGCGGCTGTGGGACTGGCGGGTGAGAGAGATTTGTCCTGACTGTGGGCCAGGCAGGAAAACTCTAGCTACACTTGCAGAGTAATCACCACAGCTGGTGCCACAATATGGAACACACGTCCCTCAGAGAAGGTAAGAAAAGTATTTTGTAAATCAAAATTAGTGGAAACTCGTACCCAAGGGGCTGCAAACATGAGAGTAAAAATTACATGGATTGGCCGGGCGGTGGTGGCGCACGCCTTTAATCCCAGCACTCGGGAGGCAGAGGCAGGCGGATCTCTGTGAGTTCGAGGCCAGCCTGGTCTACAAAGTGAGTTCCAGGAAAGGCACAAAGCTACACAGAGAAACCCTGTCTCCAAAAACCAAAAAAATAAAAAATAAAATAAAAAAATAAAAAAATTTACATGGATTCTTTGCAGTACTTTGAGATAAAGCATTTTGTAAAATTATTAAAATATTTGTTCAGATTTAAAGAAAATATTCAAAGCAGAAACTACAACTTAATATGCATAACCCAAGAAAAGGGAGATAAAGTCCATGTTAATTATTTTACAAGCTGGAATACAGTAATGTATTGTTTTCAATTTCAAAGGAAATAAGGAAAGAGGGAATTTTTCAGTCACATATCTTGACAGGTCACTTGGTAGGATGAATCAAAGTATACTAAAGCCACTCAGGCTTCCCAATGGTCACAGTGCCATGTTGGAACTTTAACCCACATGGGTTATCTTGCAAGAACTCAAAGCCCTCCAGCCTGCAGCTTTCAGGTGCTGGGGATGTCTTTCTGTATGCTGTGAATGTGTGTTGCTCTAATTTGGTTGATAAACAAAACGCTGATTGGCCAGTAAGCAAGCAGGAAGTATAGTATAGGCAGGATAAGCAGAGAGAATTCTGGGAACAGGAAGGCTGAGTCAGGAGTCGCCAGCCAGACACAGAGGAAGATGTCAAGGCAGAACTGAGAAAAGTTACCAAGCCACGTGGCTAAACATAAATAAGAATTACGGGTTAATTAAAGTGTAAGAGCTTGTCAATAGTTAGCCTTAGCTAATGGCTGAGCAGTTTTCATAAATATAAGCCTCTGTGTGTTTACTTGGGTCCAAGCAGACACAGATCTGTGGGTGCCTTGCAGGACCAGGAAAACATCAGCTATGTTGAGGGCTGCCAGGCTCTGGTGGAGCAGAATGACTTGCAAGGAATGACCTATGGAACTCCAACACCACCACGAGCTAGCTTGGCTGCCTCAGAACTTTTTTTTAGTTGCTTGATTTTTGTTTAACTGTTTGTCTTTTCTTCACAGTGGAAATAATTCAATGTTAAAGGTCTTTTTATGGGAAATATATTTTTGGTTTTCCCTCATAGTAGAACTCTTTATCAATGGTCCATTCAGAGGAGAAAAAATTCAAAGCAGCACAAATATAGTACAGAGACAATTGCAATCAGGGTATACAGCAATAAGCCAATGGTGTTTGAATTTCTAGAGGTATTATTCATTTATTACATGGAGGATGTTATCTTTTCTTGATCATCTAATTTATGTTTAAGTAAGTGCTTAACTTCCATGGTAAGAGCAAAAAATTAAAATTTTGGGGTCACATTATTAGGAATACTCTTATCTGAGATTTGTCTCTGTTCTTTAAGTTGCTTTCTGAAAGTTCTCAAATTCTACAAAATTGTTACATCTAAAACAGAGCAGGCTATTAATTTATCAAATAATAAAGTTGCTAAAGAGGTAATTCAACATAATCCATTGCTGATAAATAGCGTATAACAATCATTGTGCTCCTAGACAAAATGCAGGTGAATTATTTGTTTCACACTGATAACTGATGGGTACATTAACACATTATTTGGTTTCTATACATAATTATATAAGATTTTTCCTCTTAAGATTTTTAGTTATACCTCAAGCTTATTGCCTAAAATTATATCTAAAAATCTTGTATATTTAGGATTTTTAACTCTTAAAGATATTGATTTTAGTGCTTTTATAGATGACTCTTTAAAGGAGCAAGAAACATATATTCTATATTCAAATTCTTCATGTTCTTCAAAGAATGTACCCATTCCAAGTGATATAGTGCAAAATGATAAGCCATATTTTCTTTCTTGTATTAAAATCTGTGAAAAATT
Organism: Peromyscus nudipes; assembly: GCA_902168325.1. Classification (NCBI taxonomy): domain Eukaryota; kingdom Metazoa; phylum Chordata; class Mammalia; order Rodentia; family Cricetidae; genus Peromyscus; species Peromyscus nudipes. Next base: position 11,220 of record CABHPH010121564.1, read on the forward strand.
TATGTAATTGCATGGTTTCATTCACTGTAACATACTCTCTTGTCTTAGGTTGAAAATTTATGAGTTTTCCTATTTTTAACATCAATATAATGCTTTGGAGTGAGACTGTATATTTAGACATTTCTCAGTACTTCAAAATAATCTTCAAGCATGTTTTTGGGGATTTCTAAGCTAACATAAACATGGACACTGTGTCCAATTCATAGTTATTCTAAGATTCACAGTTTCATGACATGTACAGATGGACTGACCCATGTCATTAAGCTGAAAATGAGTCCTTTGTAACTCCTAATTGAGTAATGTTTCATGATGAATTTTTAAGGATATCTGAAATTAAATATATTCCATGTGGTTTGTAGGATGGAATTTTAAGGTACAGTAGAACAGAACACAATTATGTGTAGTATGGTCTCATGGGGAGCCTTGTTCTGAGGGTCAAGGTTGGAATTTGGCTGAATTATTTGGAACTTCAGAGCCATGTAGAGACACAGCCCTGTTTGGATGATGTCTCTCCCTGATACAGTTTGTAACTGTATTTTCATTCTTCTTGTAGTCTTCTACTTCAGTCCTCCTGAAATTCGAGGAAGAGATCATCCTTCTTTCTTAGGCTCCCAAAGTCTCTACATTCTATTTGTGTGGAGCACTTTTAAAAAGTTAACCAAGTACTATTATGGCTGTAAGCCTGAGGCAGTGAGCACAATCAGTCTTACCTACTTCACTGACTCAAATGTTTTCTCTCTAATATCTATTTTCTATTGTACATCAAGTTTGGAGAAACAGTTAAGCACATGACTTATGAGACAGTTTTCCTGGGGAGATGCAACATACATATGCATCTACTCACCACAATAGGGAACTAAAAGAAAACCAAGTCAAACTTGTTGAATCAATGAGATTTATTGCAGTTACTTCGAGGAATATAGGGAAGGAGTTGCTTACTGCAGCACAGGGGACTCAAAGACAGTTGTCATCATGAAGCTCCAAACGAGCATGGGATACAGCATATTAATATAGGACACCTGGAGCACACTGAACACCTGCAGGCATATCTACAAGTAAAAGAGCATCATATCTTGGCAGATCATTTTGTCAAACCCTCTTCAAGCACTATGATCTGAGTTTCTTGAGTTAAGCATACTGAATCCTGTCAATTTCAGAGATTTCTTGAAGCTATTTGGAGGTGTATATTTACTGCTTTAGTCAGCTCCCTTCCAAGAGGGATCGCTTCAGTCTCCAGTAAACTGCTACATAGCAGTACTTTCTACAGGTTTCTGTGTTTTATATTCATATTGAAGTATTGAATGTTTCACAGTTTAAAAGGAAAACATTTTCAGAATTTCCCTCAGTATAAACTCTTGATGTATTCTAAGATTTGAAACTTATTTAAAAGCTTTCACATTTCTCATGCTGACAATTATTCTGTAGCGTGAAGCCTTAAGTATTACTAAGGCAGAATATAAATGAATAAAAATGAACATTATTTCCTATGGAAACTTTTCTCCCCTATATGACTTTTAAGAGGTTTTCCATAGACGTGAGAGGCAGCAAAGACTTTCTCTCATATATTACATTGTAAAGAGTCTCTCTTGTATGAATTCTTTGATATGTTCTCAGGGTGATTTTGTGGGCAAAGATTTCTTGCATTGACTATGTAATGTTGCTCTTCTCTAATGTCTTCTAAGAGATGAGTACATTTTTAGGATTTCTCTCCCGTATGAATTCTCTGATGAGTTATAAGAGTGCTTTTCTGGGTAAAGGATTTGTCACATTCACTACATTTATAAGGTTTGTCTCCTGCATGAATTTTCTGATGTCTTCTAAGATCTGAGCAAGTGATAAAGGATTTGTCACATTCACTACATTTATAAGGTTTGTCTCCTGTATGAATTCTCTGGTGTCTTCTAAGAATTGAGGAAGTGATAAAGGATTTGTCACATTTACTACATTTGAAAGGTTTCTCTCCTGTATGAATTCTCTGATGAGTTCTGAGATCTGAGCAAGTGATAAAGGTTTTGTCACAATCGCTACATTTGTAAGGTTTCTCTCCTGTATGAATTCTCTGATGTCTTCTAAGAACTGAGCAGCTGATAAAAGATTTGTCACAATCACCACATTTGAAAGGTTTGTCTCCAGTATGACGTCTCTGATATCTTCTACGAACTGAGCAACTGATAAAGGATTTGTCACATTCACTACATTTATAAGGTTTTTCTCGTATATGGATTCTCAGATGACTTCTGAGATGGCCTTTCTGTGTAAAGGATTTGTCACATTCACTACATTTATAAGGTTTCTCTCTGGTATGAATTCTCTGATGTCTTCTAAGATCTGAGCAAGTGATAAAGGATTTGTCACATACACTACATTTGTAAGGTGCCTCTCCTGTATGAATTCTCTGATGTCTTCTAAGAACTGAGCAACTGATGAAAGATTTGTTGCATTCACCACATTTGAAACGTTTGTCTCCAGTATTACTTCTTTTACATCTTCTAAAAACTGAGCAATTGATAACAGACTTGTCACATTTACTACATTTGTAAGGTTTTTCTCGTTTATGAGTTCTCTGATGACTTCTGAGATGGCTTTGCTGTGTAAAGCATTTGTCACACTCACTACATTTGTAAGGTTTCTCTCTGGTATGAATTCTCTGATGTCTTCTAAGATCTGAGCAACTGATAAAGGATTTGTCACATTCAATACATTTGTAAGGTGTCTCTCCTGTATGAATTCTCTGATGTCTTCTTAGAACTGAGCAAGTGATAAAGGATTTGTCACATTCAATACATTTGTAAGGTTTCTCTCCTGTATGAACTCTCTGATGAGTTCTAAGATCTGAGCAACTGATAAAGGATTTGTCACAATCACTACATTTGTAAGGTTTCACTCCTGTATGAATTCTCTGATGTCTTTTAAGAACTGAGCAATTGATAAAGGATTTGTCGCATTCACCACATTTGTAAGGATTATCTCTGCTATTTCTCTGATGAGTTCTAATATGTGAGGCAATGGTAGAGGATTTGTTAAATTCACTACAACTGTGAGTTTTCTCTCCTGTATGAAATTTCTGATGTTTTCTAAGATCTGAAGAACTGACAAAGGATTTGTCACATTCACTATATTTGGAAGTATGCTCAAGAGAATGCACCCTGGAATGTCTTTTAAATTCTGACGTATGGTAAGAGCACTTAGGACACTCTGTACATTTGTTGTTTTTTTCTCCATAATGGGACTTGCAATGAACTTTGTGTTTCTGTTTAGTATTTTCTCTATGGTGACTACTAAGCCTTGAGTCTATCTTGAAACATTTTCCATACTTTTGGCTTAGGTGTGGTTTCTTTCCACTATTGGTTCTTCCAGGCATGAGTTTATTTTTAGAGTCAGAAGATTTATCATGCTCTGTATTTTTGTTTTCTATCTTTCCTGCCTGAACACTTTGATTTTGACTAATGATGAGACACAAATTTAAACAGTTCAAACAGCCTACACCTTTGCAAGGTTCTTCTCCAGGGTTTCCACTTTTATGTCTGTTTACATTTAATGATTCAATAGAGGAATCTCCGTGGTTACCAAATATGTACTTGTTGAAGATTCCTGTGCTATCACTAGGATTACAAGGTGTATACTGGGAGGATTCATAAACAATTTTGCCAGGCTCATTACAAGGCTTTGCTTGGGTACACACATGCTGATGAACAGTATGCTTTGATCTTTCATCCAAGACATTCTCATATTTAGAACATATGCAGTGGTTCCCTGGAAAATTAGCACAATTAGGGAAAACATGGATTAATGCATGAATAAGAGATTTCATAACTGATTTGCCTTAAATTTTCTATAACATAAAAATTAGCAATTCTGAAACATAAGAGCTCTCGACAGAGGTCTTTTCTGTCTTATTAAAGGGATACTCAGAAGAACCTCCACTCTGATCTATTATCAAACCACAAGGACCAACAGTGACCTTCACATTCTTATCTAAACTGTTTACCTTGCAGAAGATAGGAAAAATAGGTTAAGCAATAATTAGGAGCTCCCTGAAGCAACATACGAATACTGTTTGTTTATTTTCTTGTACAGATTTTTGAGACTGAGTCACACTGGGCAGCTTTGCTCAGCTAGGAACTCAAACTAATTATTTAACCCAGGTTGTAATGGAACGCAACATATCCTCTTCCTTCAGCATCCCTACTTCTAGGATTAAAATCATCCAAATAAACCGAACAAAAAACTATGCTCACTAGCCACAGCTTTTTTTTTTAATTTAAACCTTCTAAACTTGAAAAATCAGAAATAGATCAATAGTTTAATTCAATAGTAAAGTCAAAATATGCCAATTATTGTGTGTACTGCAATATATTTCCGTGATCTGGATATTCAATTTTCTTTGCACTTTGAAATTTTCTTTAAAAACTAGAGAGGGGGGCTGGAGAGATCACATAGAACATAACATTGTTTATGCTTCTAGGGAAAATAAATGTAAGATAAGCACCATGAAAAAGTTATATGGATAACCAGAATTTCCTCATTTCTGGTAGTGTCCAGACAGTTCAGAGAGACTACATATAAACAAAGTAGGTAAATAAAAAGGATGCATCAGGAATTCTAGAGAAGAACATTCTTACCTACAAAGACTAGATTGTTGTAATTCTCCAACATTACATCTATGTACAATGCCCTCTGAGCACAATCTAGGCATTCCCATTCTTCCTTCGAGAGGTCCACAGTCACATCCCTGAATGATAACAGAGTCTGCAAAGGGAAATTAAATATATACTATGTGCTTCTGGACAAATATGCATTCCTAGGTGATAGAGCCTAAAGAATTAAAGACATTTCTGTGACATAGATGAGATATGGTATTTGTGCAAAGTTTTCTAGCAGGGCTGCAGAAATGTGTGAGATGTTAATCACTGCTGCTCTTCCATAGACAATGTAGTGAATGACTTACTATATTGCTAACATTCTCAAGGTCTCTCTCCATGAATTTTCTGACATTTTCTAAGATGTAAAAGATTTGCCATAATCACTGCAATTGAATATGGTTCCTGGTGTTTAATGAAATGACTTTTACAGTCATTGAAAATGTATCCTTGTAGCACTGTACAACAGATTTTAACCCCAATTCCATGGGATTCCATGTTTGCTTCTGAACACTACAGACAGGAGGCTTACATAGCACACAGTCATATGTTTAGGTAAGTATACCCACATACATAAAATAACACTGACATTTAATTATAATAAAAAATACTTGCTAAAATAGTCATTGTCTGTATTGTACTTTCTACCTCTATGAAAGGAAGATGACATAATAGGCTCATAGTTAGCAAACTTTTAGGGAATAAAAACCCTTGTGAGGTCTACATGCAGAAACTGATCTTTATGAGGTATGTGTTAATATCAAGTAGAATCCCTGGGTCAATCCCAGATGGTCAAGTTTTAATGAGCAAAACTGAACTGTGCTTCCATATTCTACAAATATCAGACCTTGCTAAACTACGGACACTGGACTGATCTTATCTGTAGCTGGGCCACACCATACTATATTCTAACATGTTCAATTGAGATCCTGATACCTGGATGCAGTTCTGTACCCTTTCTAAAACAAAGATAAAGAGTATGGAATGCAGAGTTCATGTATGAATTAAAATCAGTGTTTTCTTTGAATAGTGAGTGGAACATCTGCACATACAGCAAAGGTACCAAACAACAGTTTCAAATGCTTTGTGCAGTTATTTTATGAAATTATTTTCACAACCATTAAGTAAACAGAAAAATCAGCAATAGACAGAATTAATATTTTGTAAATTTTTCTACAAATTAACTCAACAGTAGAGATAATAACAATTTCATGAATACCATATGGTGTTTCACTACAGAATAGTTAGAAATATACATGAAATTAAATGGTATATGGGACAATGAATTCAGATGAAGTAGAAACATTTTCTCTGAAACAAATATATTACAATTTCTGAGAATTGCACTAATTCTTCATTAATTTTGAACATATTATTACTCATGAGATTGACTCAATTGAAAACAAATCTTTTCATTTCAACTACATTCTTTTCTTCAGTATTTGAGCTTAGTCATTTAACAGGATTTTAGGTTATATAGTTAAGTGTCATTTATAATTCTTCCTTCATTTCTCAAAAAATAGAAGATGCAAGGTTATATACTATCTGTGTCTCAAATATACAACAGGATTGTAAACCTTGGCATTAGAGAAATGGCTTAAGGTAAAAGCACTTGCTCTTCCTGCAGAGAAATCTAATTTAACTTTCTCTACACATATAGCTGCTCATTACATTGCCTGGCTCTGGTACCAAGGCTTTGATACCAAGCTCAGGGATCAATGTTCAAATGCATCATGCTGTGTGCATAAAATCATGCAGAAGAACACTCATATACTTTAATAAAATGTAATTGTAAAAAGAGAAATGGAAACCTGCCCATCACCACAACTCTACAGAATCTCTCCCTATGCAATATATAGCTTCAGGGAGAGGAAAACAGGGTATAGGGAGCCTTATACCTCCAAAATGAGAGTAAAGTGATTAAGTGGGACATTTGTTTATGCTTCAAAACTGATGGCTTATGCACAGCACCAATTCAATTCTCTCCAGAAAACTCTTACAAATATGTTCCACAAGATGTAATATAAATTGGAGACATTGGTGCTTATGCCCTTCTGAAAAATAAATCAAAAGAGAAAGAGAAAATAATCATTGGGTTTACTGACAACTTACAACTGAGAAAAATGGTATGATCAGGAGTTCTCCTCTGATGAATAGATTTCCATTGGCGACACTCCTGTCATTACTGTGTAATATTAAACTCACAGATACTAGTATACTACAATCTGCATTTGCTCACACACATATCGGTTTTATGACAAAAGCAACACACTTATTCAGTCCAACATCTGTACTCTATAGAGTGCTGATATATTTACTATTGGGATTCAAGACATGAATCTCTTCTAATTTTCCTTAAATTGCTTAAATTCATGATGTCACTGAAAAAGCTTATACATTTGCATGTCCACATTCATAGGCCTGCTTCTGGAAACCCAATCATCACAAAAACACAATCTATGTGGAACATGAGAACTTCCTTCCCCACTAATATAAAAGGACACAAGTCCATCTTATGTAGATACTGGCCATCAATATATTTCTTTGAGGACCATTTGCAATAGATTCTCTTAAAGAATTGCAGGTCTTAAGTCTATGGAAATTTATGCTCTTGAAGTAAAACATGGAATGAAAATGTAATTAGAAAGGCTGTGCTAAGTAGGTGATAGATCTATTGACTTACTCTTGACTATCAGAAAGGAAAAAGAAGATAAATCATAGAAAATAAACACTTCAGATAATATTACCAGAGGCAGAGAATTAAAATCTTGAATAGTTTCAGAAGAAAAACAAATTTCAAAGAAATGAGAACATGACACTGACCTCGGAATCATCTACTAGAGAAGCATTCATTCTTCTTGTTGCTCTTCTCCGAGTTTCTATGTCTGGAATTCTTGTTGAAATTTCACATCAGCGTGTAAAAACTACAAAGCTAAAATTAATACAATTCTGTTATGAGCAATACCAAACTGCATAAAAAGAACCCAAAATCAAAATGATACTAGAAAGTTTTTCAACATTCCTATAGACATGTGAGCACAGGAGGATGTATTTAGAGTTGAGAAAGAAAATGATTATGAACCTGATCTTTGCATCCAGAAACATTGGCTCCTAAACTGCATGGAGAAGACACATGAACAAGTTTCTGAAATAACAAAGGTCATTCACTCAAGAAGCATTGAGAATTATAATTAGAGGCAAAGTATTGAAGACTACTGGGGTCTAACCTCTAATAGTCTTTTCCCCAGCGTTCCTGAAGCGAGGCTACCAGTGGCTGGTATTAATCTGAGGGAATGAATCTAAGTACACTGAGCTCTTTAGTCCATTCATTTTATTCTTTAAAGACAAAATTCTATCTACACAGCTTCAATTCTGTTCTCATACTTAGCTCCTCTCTGTCCCTTCTCCTGTCCTCTCATAGTTCTAAGTAAGTTCTTTCCATCTTATTTTCATCTTCGTTCCTTTCCTTCCTCTCTCCATCAACCATCTCCATATCCCTACAATCACCAATCCTCTGCCTCTGCCACTCTCTGGTCTGGCAGGGCAAGTATCACTAGTTAACCTGTGTCATAGCTTGAATGCACCTGATATGTAAAGACCCTTTTTGTTCTTGGTATATTGTTCCAGGGGAAGTCTAGAGGTGCCACTTGGGCTGTGAGAAAAGTGAGGGTCTGAGACTAATTTGCACAACAAAGCTATGTACCTAATGTCAACCAAGCCTATGGGGGGGGTCTCTGTATGGATATTTACCTTAATTCCGGAGACTAGCAGGGGGTTAGGAATACTTATACTGCCTGCCGTTTGTCCTTGGATGTTTGATAAGTATCTCTTATAAAGTGCTTTTGTCCAGAGCTGGCCCTGGCCTTGGATGGTTGCTAAAAGAGGTAATTGCAGAAGGCAGACATCTGATTCTAATGCTAAAAATCCAGGAAGCAGGAAGTATTGCCCATGTGACTGTTATCCAAATACCTTAATTGTATATGCCCAAAGATTGATCATTCCACACTGTTTAGAAGTTCTTAAGAAAAAGAATCAATTGGGGAAGCTATAATAACACACATGAAATTCATACCAGAAAAGAGCTGATATATTCAAAAGCCAAAATAACACCAATACTCCATGAGTGCATGGCTTCCTTTGGAAAAATTCTCTTACTCTTCCACGTAATAACTTTGCCATAGTCAGCTGAATTCCTACTACATTTTCTGCAGCTCATAGCAGCAAAGTATACATAGAAAAAAACCAGAGTGAAATTGGCCAGTACAATACAGCAAATAAAGCATTTTACATAAAAAATAAATGGATAGAGGAGAGCTGGGGAGTATTAGACTATTTCCAACCAGCAAACTACCCTTTCTAGCAAGAGGGAAGAAAATTAATACTAGTAATTTTACCAACAAGAATATTAAAAAAAAGAAATACACATAATGAAAGCCCTGTGAGAGAATCCCAGTAGAAACTGAAATGTCATATGACAAACTTCAACAGATTTTGTGCTAAACCCCTTAAAAGAAAAAAAAAGGAAGAAATGGAACACGAACCAACACAGTAAACAGCAGGTGTGTCACACTGAGATCAAGAATACAAGTGCAGAGAAAAGATAAACAGCATTAGCAGGAAAATCATAAGGAGAGGAAGAAGCATACATTGCCCAGTCTTATTGAATCCAGGGTCATAAGAGTAGGCTACAGAAGTCTGAATAACAGAAACAAATTAAGGAGAAATAGGTAGGAAAGAAAGGAACCAAACTGTATTTAATGATGATGTGATTATACACAAAACTCCCTACAGTCTCCATGGGAAAGGCTCAGATTGGAGAAGTGCTTTATGTATTATTGAGAAGTGCAAAACTAACAAAAGAAAATTACTACCTTCCCTATGTACTAATAATGACAATTTGAAAATAAATTTAGAATTTTAAGCCATTCAGGTAGCTTTCAAAACATATAGGAAAAATGCTATGTAATGATGAATTCACTTATATGAAGAAATTTTTAAGGCACTCAGGAAAAAAATAAACAAAAAATAATAGTTCACAAAGAAATGGACTTTCATGCACACTGACTGATGAATGGAATGGTGTAAATGAATTTGTTGCAACTCTGTGGGTTTGGTCCCAGGATCTGGCACCAAAATGTGAGTTTTGTAACTCTGGGGAAAGATGTCCTGACTACCTTGGAGTCCGGCAACACCTTGAGCTGCTCAGGACAGCTCTGGTGGCTGGAGCTGCAAAGAGACAGCCCAACCCTGGAGGGTGAGATATCCTGGACACCTCAAGTTGCTCAAGACAGCTCTGCCTTGGAGGTATCCCAGACACCTGGAGCTGCTTAAGACAGCTCTGACAGCTGGAGCGGCCAAGAGGTAGCCCAACCCTGGAGGGCAAGTTTTTCTGACTGCTTGGGAAAGTCAGGCCTGGAACTGCTTCAGCAGGAAAGGGTACCCTGATGGTTCGGGAAAGTCAGGCCTGGAGGTGCCAGGAGCTCTGCAGGCAAGGGTATCCTAACTGTTCGGAAAAAGTCAGGCTATATACCTGGTGTGATGGGGTATGGTCTCCTCCAAGGATATAGCAATCCTGCTCCTCTCCTGGAGAGCCACTACAGCTGAGCTTTGCTCAGCCCCCACTTAAGGGGGCTTCCTATCAGAGCTCTGCTTCTCGGGCCTAAGAAACTGCAGAAATATAGCAATCTCCTC
>CABHPH010121565.1:0-13304 GCA_902168325.1 Peromyscus nudipes
GGAGCAAGTTTCTAAATTGAGTTTTTTTGTAAACTATAATGAACTTTAAATAAAAGCATCACATAACAAAAACCATCAAGAGCCAACAACTCAAGTTATATATACATTTGGTGTGCATTCTGAACAAAGTGTCACATGTTAAATATCGAATGTATTTTATGCCCTAATCCATCACCAGAAACAAAAGTCCAGGACAGAAATATCACTAGGAAAACAATTAATTTTGAATAATTTGCCCAATACCTGTATTCATTCTTTTCTCCCTTATACTTGGCCTTTCTTGTTTTCTTCATGTTATGCTGTACCCATATATACATTAGTTTACATATTCTTATTTGCTAGATTCCACGTATGAGAAAGCATGTGGGTTTTTTTTTCTCTTCTGAGATTGTGTGTCCTTGCTTAATACATATTATAACTCCGTCTATTTTCCTGCACATTCTCTAACTTGATTTTTCTTTAGAGCTGAATAATATTCAAGTTTACTTTTATTTTTATATACAAAATTTTCATTATCCATTCCTCTGGTAGACAGCTAGGTTGATTCCAGCCCTTTGCTATAGGAAATGGAGCAGCAGTGAACATTGGAGTACAAATATCTCTATGGTGTATATGGAGTTCTCTGAGTATATGCTTAGATAGAAAACAGCTTTGTAATATTTTTAAGTTTTTGAGAAATCTCCAAACTGATTTCTACAGTGGCTGTGTTTATTTCAACAGTGAATCGGGGTTTCTTTCTTCCACACCCTTCCCAACATTTATTATGATGTGCATCCTGACTGAAGTGGTATCTCCAAGTAGTTTTGGATTATTGAACACTTAAAAACAGTTATTGGCCATTTGCCTTTAATTTGTGTTTTTGTTGTTGTTGTTCTGTTTTTTGTTTTGTTTTGTTTTATTGTCTATTTAGTTTATTTGATGATTGGCAGTTTCATTTTTCTGGTATTAATTCCTGCAGTTCTTTGTAAATTCTAGATATAGTCTCTGGTCTGAAATGTAGAGGGCATAGATTTGATCCCATTTGGTAGGTGCTTGTTTGATGCTGATTTATTACTTTGCTGTAGAGAAACTGTTTTCATGGTGTTCCATCTGCTGATACCTGGTCTCAGTTCCTGTGCTGTTTGTATTCTATCTAAAAATTCTTCCTACAATAGCTTGAAGGGTATCTTCTAAGCTTTCTTGTAAAAGTTTAAGTGTCTCAGATCTTTAATCCACTTTGAACTGATTTTTGTACAAGATAAAAGTTACAAATTCAACGTTATTCTTCCACAGTTAGAAATAGTTTTACCACTGTTTGTTGAATAGGCTTTTTTTCCAAAGTGTATTTTCCCCCTTTTGTCAGAAAGTAGGTGGGTATCGGTGTGCCTTTTTATTTCCAATCCTCTATTCTGTTTCATTGGTCTGTCGACCTGTCTATTTTTATGCCAGCCTAGACTCCCTTTATCACTATAGCTCTACAGAATAATGAGGTCGGGTGATACCTCCAGGATTGTTTTCTTACTCATCTAATGCTGCTTCGGCTGTTTGTGGTCTCTTCATGGTTTCATTATTTTTTTCTGAAGCTGTGAAGTGTGACTTCGACATTTTCATACGTATTGCATCCACTGTGTATATTAATTCTGCTACGACAGATGTTTTGCAATGTTTTTTCTGCTATTCAGGAACATGAAATATTTTTTCATTTTCTAGTATCTTCTGTTGCTATATTTTAGGTGAGAAAGTTATACACACACCATCATGCATATAAAGCCAAATTAGAGTTCTTTGTTTTTGGCCAGCCACCAAGAGTGCACTAGGGCCTAAGAAACTCTCTTGGTGCTGAAACTCAAGGAAACTGTGTTTTTAAGCACAACAGACTACAATTACATCTATCTTAGGTGAGGGTCAGAGCAGCCTCACATCTGTTTTCCAGAACATAGAAGTTATTTCAGATGCAACAGGATACTTCTGATTTATATTTTATCGGTTATTTTAGTTTATTTTTAGTTTGTACAAACATTATTTATGTTGGTTAATACATCTGGAAAATGGTCAGCGTCATCGACAATGCAAATGTATTCCCAAGACACACAAGGCCATTGTGGGGGTAGAGAGTTGAGACATGTCTACACAGACAGAAAATGAAGTCAGGATAAGATGGCACAACCCTAGAAACTTCACTGGGCTTTTCCTTTTCAATATCTTAAAGTTCTTGTTGCAGAGGCCTTTGAATTATTTTGGTTAGATATATTCCTGAACACTTAATTGGGGGTATTTTGAATGGAATATTTTTTCCTAATCAGTTTCTGAGAGAGTCAACTGTCTGTAACATGAAGACTGCTGTTTTGTTATTGTTTTTATTGGTTTTTTTGTATACTGCAACTTTATTATGTCTATTTATATTAAGCCCATGAGGTTTCTACTAGATTCCACAGGGTCTTTTAAGTAAAGGGATAGTCTGAGTTCGATGCTATCCGTTAGGATCCCTTGTGTGTTTTTCTCTGGTCTGGTTGCTATAGAAGACTTATCAACACTCTAGAGAATGAGAGAAGGGAGAACAGTCACCTTCATCTGTCCTGGTTTTAGAGGAAATGCTCCCAGTTTGTCTCCATTTACTAGTGTGTGGCTATAGGCTTGTTGTATATAGCCTTTATTATTTTGAGCTACATTCTGTCTATTCCTAAAGTCTCCAGAAAGTTTATCATGAAGGAATGTTGAAATTTATCAGATGCTTTTTTAGAGTCATTGAAATAATTATGTGGTTTCTGCCCATGAATTTGTTTCCATTTCTTTTTTAAAATTTATTATTTCCTCAATATCCTATAAAGGTTTGTTATATATTTGTGATAATTTTCCGTTGATTTATTGAATAATTTTTTATTGTTGATATCTAAATAAAAAGGCCACATATACTGTCTACAATTTAATTCAAATATAATCTTATAGCTGTAGTTTTACTATTTGTCTTAGGGATACATGACTAAAACCTATTATTACTTTTTCCAGTAAGAATACACTTTGAAAGAAGAAGCCAGTGAAATGTTAGTTATATTAGATATTTTTGATGTTTACCAAATAAGCACAGAGGACACATTACAATGTTTATTCATTTTATAGAAGACACTGTTTATGTTTGGAAATAGTCATATGCAATTGTGAGGACTGCTGTTATATATTGTGTGTGGTGGTATTGTGTTCCCCAAAATATTGTGCACGCTAATAAACTTATCTGGGGTCAGAGAACAGGACAGTCACAATATTAAACATGAGGACAGGCAGTGGTAGCACACACCTTTAATCCTAGCATTCCAGAGGCAGAAATCCCTCTGGATCTCTGTGAGTTCAAGGCCATATTGGAAACAGCCAGGCATGGTGACACACGCCTTTAATCCCAGGGAGTGATGGCAGAAAGCAGAAAGGTATATAAGGTGTGAGGACCAGAAACTAGAAGCTTTTAGCTGAGTAAGCATTCAGGCTTTTGAGCAGCAGTTCAGCTGAGATTCATTTGGATAAGGACTCAGAGCCTTCCAGTTGGAGGAAACAGGATCAGCTGAGGAACTGGCGAGGTGAGGTAGCTGTGGCTTGTTCTGCTTCTCTGATCTTCCAGCATTCACCCCAATAATTGGCCTCAGGTTTGATTTTATTAATAAGAACTTTTTAAGATTCATACTACAATTGTGTATAGGAAATTTTTTAAAAATAAATTGTACATCCCATCATTAACAAGTAGAAACTCATCAATATGAAGGTTTACCAAATATTTTTTAAAGATGTTTTAAGATAAAATATATTTTATAGTCCTCATCAAACAAGTGAAACATAAAAATGCCAGAAGATTAGTTTTGTTCCTATGTGTATTATTATTGTTTTGTTACAATAATAGCCAATGCATCAGGTAATGTATCAGAAGCCTTTTGAACTTTATCATTATCCATAGTGTTGATCCTGCAACATCTAATAGACAACACTACCCTTCTGCAGAATGATGTCAATTCATCTAATAGATGAACAAGGCATATTCTGTTTTGTCACCAATAAATGTCTCTTCTTTTCCATAGTCTTGTCTATAGACCCATGCCCCAAAGCTTGCATCTGACCACTAATTTTTCCAGAGGCATCAGGGCTTCAGGGCAGCAGCAGCACAGAACAGCTGAAGAGTTCAGACTGTAGGTTGTGTTCCTGGAAGAAGGGCAGAAGAGGGGAGGTGCTGAGGGGCAGGCCCTGCTCTTTCAAGACTCCTGACTTGCTGTCTGTCTCCGAGGGTCATGCACAACCAAGATCTGCAATGCAAGAAACCTGGGACTGAAACAGAAAGGCCTAGGGTCTGATACGACACCCCAGGCAGTGGGGGAAAGAAGAGCTCTGAAGACACTTGTCGGACAGCACCTGGACTGGCTTTAGATTTCCGATGCCCTAACAAAAGCCCAGGTCTTTACTCGAGACAACACAGCAATAACGACTTCAGACTGAATGCACTGAGGCTACTGTGGCTAGGGCGCCTGTACCGGCACGTGTACCAGCGGCACGTGGACCCACACGTGTACCGGCGGCACGTGGACCGGCACGTGGACCAGCACGTGCCTGCTTTGCTGACAGGATCTCTTGTTTTTACAAACTATCTTCTCAAATATCTTCCAGTATTAGCAGGAATATTTAAGGATAATGACTTTGTAGAAAATGAATGATTCATATTTTCAGCCCTGTTCACAAAAAAACACAGGAGAGTGAGCAGATTTCCTACTAAATGTTATATTTAAGTTCCATTTCACAGGGATAAAATTATTGCCAACGGTGAGAACTAGTGAATCATTATTAAATCAAACAAATTCTTTACCTTTTGATAATTTTATCACTGAAATGGAGCAGAACTAAATTTAGATTTATAATACCATATCGTCACACATTTGTTCCAGAGGTAGATGATACTTGGAAAAATTCATGGTCTTGGTATCCTGGCACTTTAAAAATGCCTCCCTGGAACTATATGAAATTATTTAGTTCTCCTACTGAGAAACAAATGTGATAGATAAAACAAGATCCTAAAATGTGTTTGGTATAGATAAAAAGTTTTGCAATCGTGTTAACATGTATAAAGTGATATTCAAGAGATGAATAGTATTTGTGAAGTAGTATTTAAATATGAAATAGCTGGATGCTAAATTCATGATATACTAAATATACTTAGTGAAAGAGTTAAACATAAGAAAGAGGAACGAGTACCAGCCTCAGGCCCCCAAACCAGGCCCCCAAACCGTTAGCCTCAGCAGAAGTATTCTTGTCATATTTCTTGTGGCATCAGCAGAGTAACCTTGTGACATTGTCTGGGTCTAGCAGAACATCCTGTGGCTATTCTAGGAAGAAAAGCAGCCCCCATGGAAGGTCCCCATAGCTGTATCCCCCCCTCCCCGGTGCTGATCTTTAAACTAGCCAACTGTGTATTGCCCCAAATGCTATGTTAATTTTGTGGTTTTTGCCTTTAAAAGATGCCTGCAATTATTGTTCGGGGCTCCTCTCACTGAATGGTGCAGGAGGCCCGTTTGCGCAAACGATTAAATAAAACCTCTTGCTGATTGCATCAACTGGTCTGGAGTCCGGGTTTCTGGGGCGCCCACCTGAGAGGATAGTGCCCTGAGTCTGGGGTCTATCACTTAGTATATGGAGTGCCCAAATTCAGCCACACAGTGGTGATAGACATTGTGGATCTATGTACTTTTAGCCACCAAACCACAAATAAAACGTGAGAGTATTCTAGAGGTTGTGTTGAGCCACAGCTGTGCCCTGGTCTGTTGCCTGCCCACTCAAATGAAGAGGCCTGGTCCCTGGCCTGCCTAGCTGCTTTCGAATTTGCCCAAACTGGGACCTTTGTCTTCATCACCAGTGAAGAAGCCTGATGCAGGAGTAAGGAAAATGAGCCAGAGGTGTTGCTGTATGTTGTAATTAAAGACACTCCGGAGAGGAAATCAGATAGTTACCCTGGAGTTCAAGACCAGCTTTGGCTAAAAAATGAGTTCAAGGCCAGCTGGGGTACGTGAGACCCCCACCTCAAAAATACATACACACATACATACAACATACATACATTAAGTCTCCTTGGTCCATCTTTCCCTTTGCTGTACCATTTAAATTTGAATTAATTTCTCGTAAATCTGTACACGTGGAAGTGGGAGTCCGAAGGAAGGCAGCAGACATGCTGGAATCGGAGGGTACCAGGAAGTGAACTCCTGTCCTCAAGAGCAGTTAGTGCTCTCGGACACTAAGACATCTCTAGGATAAATGGAGTTAATAGTCTGCATTTAAGCTTTATTCTGGTTGTTGTGTGCATGTGAGGCCTTACCTAGTGGTTCACTTTATCAACAGTGGTTGGGCTTTGTCGTAGTTTGGGTTTCCATTTTCAAGAAAGATGAGAATACTGGCCCTTCTGTTGCTTTCATTAGGCTTAGGTTATCAAACATTCATATGAAGAGTTGGATGCACTTCAGAACAAAACTTTAGGGATCTTAAAAAAAACACATGCTATAAGGTTTGTAAAATTGGAGAACTCTAAATACCTTTGTTAGAAACGAGGACTCCCTCAGGGAAAATACTGGCGATCAGAAACAATGTTGCAGGTCTTTAGAAGATTAAGTGGGTGGCCCTGAAAAGGGCCGTTAGAGAAAGCAAAGTGGGAGCCGAGCAGCTCAGCCGCCGAAGCCGTAGAGCGTGCGTCCCTGGCGCTTGAGCGCGTAGACCACGTCCATGGCGGTGACGGTCTTGCGCTTGGCGTGCTCCGTGTAGGTGACGGCGTCGCGGATCACGTTCTCCAGGAACACCTTCAGCACCCCGCGGGTCTCCTCGTAGATGAGGCCGGAGATGCGCTTGACGCCGCCGCGCCGGGCCAGGCGGCGGATGGCGGGCTTGGTGATGCCCTGGATGTTGTCGCGCAGGACTTTGCGATGGCGCTTGGCGCCGCCCTTGCCCAGGCCCTTCCCGCCTTTGCCGCGACCAGACATGCTCACACACCAGAGGGAGCTGAGAGCTGAAACGCTGACACTTCAGCCGAGCACCGGCTTTTATACGGCAGGCGGCGGACCGAACTGAGAACCTGCGGGAGGAGGCGGGAAGTTGCTCCCGCCGCCGTGGGGGAGGGGAAGGCCTGACTTTAAAAAAAAAAAAAAAAAAAAAAGGCGCCTCTTGTTTCCTTGTCTGTGCTTTGCAATGGAACTAGCTCTTCCCCCTGTTTTCAGTTTGAAGAACTGAGCGCACAGTCAATTCGCTGACCTTGTGCAAAATACGAAAAGCCAAGCGGCCCCTAACAACCGGTTACCCCGTCCAGAGAGAAGCCCGCAGGGAGCCGCTAGGGTGCTCTGGCGGTCAGTGCACACTTTCTAAGGCGCGTCCCGTGCTGGGAATTACCTTGTTTTCCTTATCTACAAGTGACTACATTTCACATAATTTCCACTAGTTAAAGCTTTTAAATGGCCATGTCTGCTTATTCATTAAGAATTTATAGAAAAATTTTAGCCAATTTCACAGAAATTCACGTATTAAAAAATTCATATTTTCTCAGTTCTCTCACCTACATTGAGTATTACCACTAACAATGACTAAGATTCTATCTTTATTTTATTTTTTGTTTTTTTTTTTTTTTGATTTTTCGAGACAGGGTTTCTCTGTGTAGCTTTGCTTCTGTATCTCGCTCTGTAGACCAGGCCGGCCTCGAACTCACAGAGATCCGCCTGCCACTGCCTCTGGAGTACTGGGATTAAAGGCGTGCACCACCACCGCCCGGCCTATCTTTATTTTAATCAGTATTTCTTGGCAGAGGGACTCTAGTGAAACAGTTTAAACTGGTGTGGAGAAAAAATTAAAAGTTTGTGTTTACTTAATATGCTATCATTAACTATTTGTACATTTAACAAAGGCTCACGCAGATAACAAAAACATGCTGATGTTATCTTTTCGTATTATAAAATACATAGTTCTGACCATAATCTAGAATTCAAATGCTTTAATTGAGAGGATAGGTATTGATCAAAATATAACGATAACTTTTCATCAAAGGGGGTATGACATCCTTTATTCTGGAGCCAAATATGAGTGACCATGGCCCCAGAAACACAGGTTTAGGTTACCCCAAATTCCATGTTCAAGAAATGTTTCTTGAATATAGCACATTTTTTCATAGTAACTGAACTAGGAAAATCATAACTCAAAGCGTTTAAAAAATATATTCATGTTTATATGAGGTCATTGTCACTTCCAAAGTAAACTCCTTTTCCCAAAACTCCGAAAGGCAGTCCATATATCCAGAAATGGGCTCAACCTGAATGATGGGATTTCTGGTAGTTAGATAAAAGCCAGCTTTCCTCAGGAACTTGCCAAACTGGTTTCCATCTGCCAAAAGGAGTCATTTTCCCTACCTCTGGCAGAAGAGACCTATGGCTGCCTAGGGCTGCATATCAAAGCCCATGCTGGCCTCCAGGCTGCCTCAGTATCAGAAGGACAAGGTATACATTTCAAAGTCCACAGTAGCATCAACCCTTCTCATTGCCTCCTCTACCCTAAACTCCCTGCAGCTCAGGGACTTCTCTCTGCCCTAGCCACTCATTCTCTCTCTCTCTCTCTCTCTCTCTCTCTCTCTCTCTCTCTCTCTCCTCTCTCTCTCTCTCTCTCTCTCATTCTCTTACTCTCTCTGTGCTCTATTTTCTATCATGGATACCTCGATTTCTCCACTGTTCTTTCCTGTTCCCCTAGCCCAGGCCATGTTCAGACTACACGTCTTTCCCTGTGCTCTGGACTCTTCCCAAAGCCTCTGGTGGTTCTTTCTCATCTATAGAAAAAACTTAATCATGTCATGGAGAGGTCATGTCAGCAGTTTCTTTACTGTGCCCCCTCACATACAGTCATCAGATCCTTGCCAGATGGGGAACAGCTTTGTCCCAGGCCTTATGTGTTAGCTGACAGCATTCTTGGCCCTTTGATTGATGGGAAATTAGAGTTTCATTAAGTTGATATATTTCAGAAGGTTATTCTATATGTTAGTCATAGGATGTTGGGCCCAACACAGTTTTGGGCAAGGAACGGCTCTTGAGGAGAAAACATAGCCCAAGACAAACCGTAATTAGTCTCTGGCTCTGCAACACTTCAGTGTCTCCTCATGACTGACGTTCTAACCATCCAATTAGTCTTTTCAGACACAACTCTTTTCCAGAGTTCTTGTTCACAAAATGTTAAGGTATTTGATAAATATTACATTTTCCTCCAAAGGCTTCTAAAAACTCTAGTATACTCACTAGTGCCAGCTGTGAGTGCTCTGGATGAATATAAACTTAGCATAACTAGATGGTGTGGTTCTGTGTATTCTTGTGGGTTAGAGCCAAAGGCTTGCACACAGGACTCTGTCTCTAATCGTTAGCTACAGCCCAAATGTTTTTTAATTCTATTTTTTATGCTCAGAATGTATTTTCCGTGTAAATGACTGAGTATGATTAATCAACTGGCCACTTGCCCTGATTTATTGCTTTCTTTATAATAGATAATATTATCACTAATATAGTTACTTCTTGATTATGGTAGGACAATTATTGCCTTTTGTATTGTTTCCATTCGAAATGTTTAAGTTTTTAATAAGATTTTTTGTTTTTTTGTTTTTTTTTTTTTACTTTATTCTGTGTATTTAAGTGTGTTTTTTGAACAGGTCTGTTTTTGTGCACCACCCATGTGCCTGACGCCCAAGTAGGTCAGAAGAGGATGTTAGATCCCCTGGCACGGGGATAATAAATGGATGGTTGTGGGCCCCCTGTGTGGATGGATACTGGGAACTGAGCCCTGGTCTTCTAAAAGAATGTCAAGTGCCCTTAATTGCTGAACTATCTCTCTGGCTCCTTCATTAAAAAAAAAAAAAAATGTTTTAAACATTGTGATTTCTGTCATGTTTAAAGAAAAATATCTAAAATTATTTTAGTCTTTTTACCATATTGTATTGCTTCATTAATTAATCAGAGGTTTACATCATGGAGATGGCAAGAAGTGGTTGATATTTCCCCTCATCTTAAAGGTCACGGTCAATATGACGATGATTCTCTCTACAATAAATTGAGCAAAGCTACAGTTCCTACAGCAGCAGAGACAAGACTGAGGCAGAAGAAACTTGAAGTAATACAATTCCTTGATAAAAGGTTTACTAATGGATTTGCTTTGAGACAAAATGGCTAGATCTTTATTTATTGTTTGTTTTTCGAAACAAGTTGTCATGTAGGCCAGCTGTCCTTGAGGTAGCCATGGAGTCCTGGTTCTTTGGCTGGCTCTAAATGAGTATCTTTATGTAGCTGTTCTCTTGATTTTATGCTTGCCTTACTGATGTAGAAGAGATTCAAAGTAATGGAAATGATATTAGAAAGGATATGTTAATAATAGATTTGTTTAGGAGACATTAAGTCAAACAAGGTCGATTTTAGCTAAGGGAACACTGCTTCCAAATACCCCAAAGATAAGCAGTGCACTAACCAGAGTCAGTAGAGGAGCAAAATTTAGGATGCTGGGAGGTAACTTTATTCGCCAGGGTTGACTGGCCCTTAGGCCCCATTCCCAAAACAAAAGAGACAAAGGTGATTTACAACAGCTATTAGGCTTATTCCCATATCAAAGACCAGGCCTCTAGCAGTCAACTCAAGGGGGCGGTGCAGGGTTACAACCACTGGTAAATCCTCTCCTGCCAGGAAGCACCCACGACCCCCTTCACTTCTTGAGAAAAGCAGTATTCTGCCAGGTGATTAAGAGGACCCCAGGTAACATCTATTTTGTAAAGAACACTTAAAATAATTCTCTCACAATATTTTTGCTCTGTAAGTCTCCCATCTGCCTAAGGGGCCAGAAATGTAGACTTACCTTTGTTTAAATTGCTCAAAGTGTAACCTGGGGCTGGGACCCAAAGAGATTTAAGAATGACAGCGTATGTGGAATACAGAAGCTCAAGGTGCATACAAGTTAGTGAAATCTTCTATTCAAGACCAGATCCTCATTGAGAACTAGCCAGAGGTGGACAAACGCTTTCATTAAAGAGCTTTTACCCTTTGTTAATCTCCAAGAGTCCAGAGTGCTTCTTCACATTACTCCTGTGACAGTCCACTCCCGAGCACAGCAGATCAGAGCAGAGAGAAAGCTTGCTTGCTCAGCTAGCTGCCATGTGTGCAGTGAGGCTTCATCTGGGCCTTTGTGCTAATGTGTGTGGCCCCAGCTTTCCTGGGCTCATGACTGGGGAAGCTAAGATTTCTTGTCCAGTTCGTGGTCTCTTTAATAAAACAATTTTAAAACAGACTTAGGATGAAGCTCTAGGGTAACTGTATTAAACTTTCATGTGACATCAAGTCTTTTATAACAAATATTCAGAGACTCAGGGAAAAGGTCTTTTTTCTTCTTCTTCTGAATTGTGAGTAAAAGACGGTTGTGTAGTAATGGAATTAGACAACAAAGGTGTGGGTATGAACTAATGGGAAACCCCAGCCAGGACTTTCTGTTCACAATCTTTTCTGCTTCTCAGTATGGAGTTCCCTTTCCCCAGGTCTAAGACCGGACTTCTTGGGGGTCAGGGTCTTATGATCTCCTATCAACAAACTGGTCTTCCTGGTCAGTTATTATCCAGAAAGGGATTGGGACCAGTATTTCTGGTTTTAAGTTTATATGGTAGAGGGACAGTCTTGTTTCTGTCTTACCTGAGGTGTTCTCACTTCTATGGCTTGCCTTAGGGTAGAAAAGGATCAGAAGACCCCCTGGGTGGGGGCAAGAGGTTAACAATAGACTGCTTCTAAAACTCCAGTGCCTTCAAGTCCTCAGGAAGTGAAAGTGCCACCATTTGCTGAATTCCAAGATGTCTGAAAACCCAAATACACCATCTCTTTCATTCCTTTGAGATTAGATCTATTCCTTTTGTTGACAGACGAGAATTGTGTCAAGAACCTTCACTACTCCACACTGAGAACGGTTCTGAGAAGTGTATCCCCCTTATTGCCCATTCTGCTCCTTAGGGGTTGCTGCCCACTGCATTTTCTCCTCTGTAGATTGACTGACACTGTTATCAGCTAGGCATGTGTGTTCGTTAGGGTTTTCTAGCGAAATGACTTACAGACTACATATATTTGTGAGCCATTCTAATAAATCCTATTCCATATGAAAAAGCTTACAGGCTGTGGTCCAGCTAGCCCGACAATGGCTGCCCAATAATGGAAAGTCCAAGGACCCAGTAGTTGTTCAGTCGATGAGGTTGGATGTCTCAGCTGGTCTTCAGTATGTACCTGAGTCCTGAAAAGTAGACTCCAATGACTGCAGGAATGGACTTGCTATCCAGAGTGAGGGCAAGCTTGCTTTTTCCATGTCCTTTATACAGGCTGCCAACAGAAGGCGTGGCCAAGATTAAAGGGGGGAATATTTCTATCTCAAAAGATCTGGATTAAAGGTGTATATTCTCACCTCAAAGATTTGGTTTAGAAGTGGGTCTAAAGACTTTTCTCACAGGTGTGCCCAGCTATTTGGACAATAGTTAATTAAAGATGTAGTCAAATAGCCATCACAGTATGCAAAAACTCTCCCATTCTGAGCACTTCAAGCCTAGGTTGAAAAAAAGTCATACCTGGAAGGGAGCCAGAGACACCGAGGACAGTGAAATGTAGATACAGTTGATTGAATTAATACAGAACATTGACCCTTTAAATGTTTACATCCAGTGGGCTGCAGCTATCTCTGATGAAATAAGAGTCACATAGCCCACATTTCTGAAGAGGACTCATTTAGAAGATACAAATGAGTACCCAACAGTCTGGGGCCCTCAGACTTTCCTTTGATTACCTAAAAGATTGCTTTTTAGGACCAGGGGCAAAAATTGCTTGTACAGAGGTTAGAGCCTGGACCAGGGCTGGAGAGATGTCCGAGAGCCTAAGAGCACTCAGGTTTGGTAATAGCCTCAGGTCATGAGGAATTGAGTCAGGCTGCACTAATCACAAAGAATTGCTTGGCCCTAGCCTGTCCCTTCTGCTCCATTTGCAGAAACAATATCCCTAGGAATCAAAAACAACCCACCTTACGCCCAGTTAAACCACACACACACACACACACACACACACACACACACACACACACACAAGCTGTAACCTCCCGGGAGCTACCCATGTACACATGTATGTATGCACACCTGTTCCCCACTCTCTCTAAATGCAATCAACCTTCTTCTCCCAGAAAAGCTGAGGACCCCTGTTCCAATAAAGCCGTCTCAGCCTGTTGAGATGGAGTGTACCTGCCTCTCTGCTTCATTTTTTCTACACATACGGCTCATACGGCAGTTCATAACTGTCTGT
>CABHPH010121566.1:0-17850 GCA_902168325.1 Peromyscus nudipes
CCTGGAGGACAGACCTGGTTAGTTCCAGGACAGCCTGGAGGACAGACCTGGTTAGTTCCAGGACAGCCAGGACGACACAGGGAAACTGTCTCAAACAAAACAATACAAATAAACAAAGAGTAACGGCACAGTGGGTAGGGTGCCAAGCCCCAAAGCTACCTGAGTTTGATCCTTGGAACCCACATGGTAGAAGGAGAGAACTGTTCCTGTGGTTGTCCTCTGACTTCACATGTGCAACCCCTCCCCCAAGATGTAAACAAAAGAGATGGCTCCTCTACCTGCACCCCCCTAAACTTTCTGTTCACTCCTGGCCCATCTCGTCTTCCCCCTAGTCCTCTGTAACACCTGAGACACAATCCTGAGCATAAGCAGTCCCTATGGGGACTGCCCTAGGCCTGCCTGTGTGGGCCAGTGTTGGGGGCACAGAGGGGAGTTAGATTCTGGCACTGTCCTCTGTGGAGGTTGGCCCTAGAAAGGAATACTCCTCTGCTGGGGAAAAACTGCTATACATAGAAGGTGTGAAGTCCAGCTTCTTACCTCAGCTTGGAGAGGAGGATGTGAGATGTTCAGGGGAAACAGCATGCTAGGTAGAGATAGCTGGAGCAGGAGCCTGGCTGGGGCAGGACAAATGCTTGTTCCCTCGAGGGTAGAGGCTTGAGTCTAGAAAGGTGAGCAGAAGTTTGTCTCCTGCCTAACAACCTTCAGTAGCTCCCTATTGAGGCCACCTGGTCACCACTGGCAATCTAAGTTTGAGATATTTATTGGGGTCCTACTGTGTGCAGGGACCCAGGAGTCAAGGCTGTGTGTGTGCTCAGTGGTAGTGGGCCCTGGGGGATAAGCCTCTTCTGAGTGCCTGGAATCCTAACATGTGTGGTCTTAAGACATAAATTGGCCCCACCCTTGTCTTTACCCCCAGATGTCCTTGCAGGTAAATCAGCAGGCTACCAGGGTCATTAGGTGGCATCCCATCCAGGCAGACAGTGTACTTTGATTAATGAGGTGGTAGAAACCTGGAGGGATGTCTCTACTGGCTCATCTCAAGACCCTCTCCAGGCTGGCCAGGGAATATGTACAGCCCATGTTACCCTGTGGGTTGAGTACTTCCTTGTACCTGAAGCTCTTGGTGCCTTATAGCTTGTTACCATCTTGAAGTGGATCCTGCTAATATACCCTTGTCCGTAGGACCACTGAAGCTATTAAGGGGAAGCAGAATGCCCAGCGTCACTCGGCTGACAGGACAGCTGACGGTCCATCAGAGTGGACTTCAGATCCAGACCTGTAGTTTCTCCTAACCTGCAGGTTCTGGAGGTGGGATGTGTCAGGTGCTCAATAAATGCACCGGGATGACTGGATGACTAGGGCAGCGAGCAGTGCACATCCCCTCCTCGCCTCCCATCCCAGGAATTGGGTAGCCATTAAACAAACTCAAGGACTCAGGTCTCCAGGCAAAGGAGGGCTTTCTGGACACTAGGGAGGGTCCACTTCTGCCCTGTGCTCTCTGCTTCTGGAGGATGACTGCCCATGGAGGTACTGTGGGGTGGGGCTGCTTTCTGATCAAGCCCTTAATGTGAAGAGCTGTTTGAACGCATGCTTGCAACAGCTGGAACAGGGACCTGCCTCCTAATTTGTGATAGGGGGGCCAGCTTCAGCTCAGAAAACTGTGAGCTGTGCTTCTGGGGCTCTGTTATGGAGACACTGATTGCTGTGACTCCAGTATTTGTTGGGCATGTATATTCATGTTGAAGACACATAGGTGCTAGGAATTTGATCACACCCCCACTTTATAGGCTCAAAAGCCATTAAGATAATAGAGTTGGGTCTTGTATTTTTCTTACTACATTTTATTTGTTGTGTGTGTACATATGTGTGTATATGTGTGTGTGCATGTGTGTGGAGGTCAGAGGACAACCTGTGAGAAACAGTTCTTTTCTGCTATGCAAGTTCTAAGAAGGCACAACAACAAGCACTTCTACCCACTGAGCCATCTCAAAGGCCCTTGCTGGGTCTTTTAAATTCCAGTGATGATTTTCTTTGTTCCTTGCTGCTCCCCAGACCCCTTATACTCACTGCCTTCTGTGGTTTATGAAGGCGGAAGTCTGCACATGGAATCTTGGTGTGGAGTCTTATATCTTTTGTGCCTCTTTGGCCTCCCTGGCAGAGCTGTCCCTGGAAGTACTGAACTGGCCAGCAGCCAGCCCAGCTCATCAGAATACAGCCCGCTGAATGGAACAGGGTCTGTGGACCCAGTCTGGGTGAGCTGTTGTATCCAAGCTTAGTGGTGGAAGCCAAGGGCTGGCCAACACTGGGGTGTGTAGGAATCTATAATTACCTGGAGCAGGTTTCATGTGGGCCAGTTTCTTTCAGGCTGTGTGATCTTAGTGTGTCTCTGGGCTGTAAACTTCAACTGTCTTATGGAAAGTGGGAACATTCTGAATGGGGCCTGAGCATTATGCTACTGTGAGTAGTCAAAGAATCTTTCTCTTCAAGTCCTCTGCTCTGAATCTAGGCCAAAGGAAGCTTCCAGTAAATTCTTCTGCTGCTCCTGTGTAATATGGTGGGAAGTATTACAGTTAAGACTGTATTTGCTCAGGAGCATGTGGCCTGTTCTGGCCTTGTCAAGCAAAAACACTTCATAGCTAGGGTGGGATTCCTTTTCTCAAAGGTCATGGCTACTGTACAGTGAGAGAGATCTTCCTTACCACCCTAGTGGATATAGATTTTGTTTTGAACCCTTAGGCTTTGGAGGGTGGGTCTGTAGTTCTTCCTTCCTCGCCCTGACCCCCAGGGCTTTACTATATAACTCTAGCTTCCCTGCAACTCACTGAGATCTGCCTGCTTCTCTGCCTCCAGAGTGCTAGGATTAAAGAAAGGCCTGTGTCACAACACCAGACATCACCTATTTTTTGAGACAAGGTTTCTCATTTAATCTGGAGTTTGCTGAATAGGCTAGGTTGACTAGCCAGCAAGCTCCTGGGATTTGGTCTCTCTCTTTCAACTCTGTGTTTACAAGCATGTGCTACCATGACTGGCTTATTCCATGCATGCTAGATCCAAATTTAGGTCTTCATGCTTGCAAGCAAGAGCTTGAATCATTAACAGGTCTCCTTAGCCCAGGCATCTGAATTCCTCCCATTGTTTTTGATAAACTGTCTGAAAAAACAATTAAAGGGAGAAAAAAGTTTAATCTGACTCACTGTTCATGACTTTCTCACCATGAGCAACTGGTCACATCCTAGCCGCAGTTAAGAAGTAGAAAGCAGCATGGTGGCACACACCTAAAATCAGAGGCAGGCTGATTCCTGTGAGCTCAAGGCCAGCCTGGTTTACATAGAGACTTCTAGGCCATCCAGGACTGCATAGTGAGACCCTGTTTCAACAAGCAAATACACAAACAAAACTCAGCAGAAAGCAATGGGTGTATGCTCAGTCCCCCTTCCACTCTATACAGCGCAGGATCCCCTGCCCAGGGAAGCCTCATCCACAATTTAAATGGGTGTTCCTATATGGGTTTACCTAATGAAGATAATCTCCACAGGCTTGCTCAGAGGCCTACCTCTCAAGTGATTCTAGATCCTGTCATCTTGAAAGTAAACACTAACCATCACTCTAGAGTCTCAATTTTTACCCTAGGCTGGCCCACACTGCAGTCCTTCTGCCTCAGTCTCCTGAATGCTGGGATTATATGAGTCACTGCACCTGACTAGTGGAGATCGAACCTAGGGTCTCAAACTGCTAGGGAAGCTCTCTACCACTGAACTGCATCTCCAGCCCTTTTTTACTTTTTTGTTTGTTTTCAAGACAAGCTCTCGATATGTAGCCCTAGCTGCCCTTGAACTCACTCTGTAGACCAGGCTTTCCTTGAACTCACAGAGATCTACCTGCTTTTTGCCTCCTGGGTGCTGGTATTAAAGGTGTGCACCACTATACCCCACTCTTTTTTTTTACTTTTTATTTTGAGATGATCTCACTCTGTAGCACAGATTGGGCTTGAATTTGTGATCCTCTTGCCTTGGTGTCCTGAATAGTTGGGATTACAGGACTGTGCAACCAGGTCTGGCTAAGCTTTGGACATTTTGTTACAGCAGCATAACATATACCCATCCTGACTGATAGACCTCTCCCTACCTCTAAACTTGATCCCCTAGGCCCTAGGGTCTACACAAGGGGATAGGGAGCTGGGGTAGACTTGTTGAGAAATAGAACTCTACTATGAACTTCTTTCTAGAACCTTAGACTTGTTTTTTTGTTTTGTTTTGTTTTGTTTTTAACTTATCTATTTTAATTTCATGTACATTGGTGCTTTGGATGCCAGACCCCCTGAAACCGGAGTTACAGACAGTTGTGAGCTGCCATGTGGGTACTGGGAATTGAACCCAGGTCCTCTGGAAAGCCATTGAGCCATCTCTCCACCCCACCCCACCCTTTTTTTTTTTTTTTTTTTTTGGTTTTCCGAGACAGGGTTTCTCTGTGTAGTTTTGGTGCCTGTCCTGGATCTCACTCTGTAGACCAGGCTGGTCTCAAACTCATGGAGATCCACCTGCCTCTGCCCCCTGAGTGCTGGGATTAAAGGCGTGCGTCACCACAACCCGACTTTAGACTTGTTCTTTTATTGTGTTCACCTTTCTACTAATTTGTTTCTCTCATTTATTTTTTCAAAAATGGTTTGGTGGAGTTAGAGAGATGGCTCAGCAGTTAAGAGAGTTTGCTGTTGAAGAATGAGGACCTAAGGCTGGGCAGTGGTGGCGCACACCTTTAATCCCAGCACTCGGGAGGCAGAGGCAGGTGGATCTCTGTGAGTTCGAGGCCAGCCTGGTCTACAGAGCCAGATCTAGGACAGGCACCAAAGCTACACAGAGAAACCCTATCTCAAAAAAATAAATAAATAAAATAAAATAAAATAAAGAATGAGGACCTGAATTCATATTCAGCATCCACTTAAAAGCCATCTGTGGTCCCACACATGACTATAACCCCAGCACTGAGGGTTGCTGAGACAGTGAATTGCTGGGCCTTGCTGGCTGCTAGCATGGTGGAAAAATACAAGCTCCAGGTTCGGTGAGAGATCTTGCCTCACAGGGACAAGGGGAATAGTGACAGAGGAGGACACCAGATATCCCCTCTGGCTTCCAGGTGCTCATGTGCACATACACCACACACATATATCTCATACACACATATGCACACACACAAAACCAAACTGTCACGTAAGCACCTATTTCAGAGGCCCCAAGATCCCACAGGACAACAGGGGAGTTGCAGATATGGAGTCTCTGCATGACCAGAGACTGGACATGTATTCACAGAGCAGTGGAAGGAAAGAGTGGGTTTCAGGGAAGGGTGAATTTGGGAAGAGGCCTCTGGCAGGAGATACAAGACTATTGGACCTGGCCAGTAAAGATGGGGCTAGGTGACAGACAGCAGGCTGAAGGGGAACTTGGGTCTTTAGTTCATGGGTTGTGGAGCGCCAGTGCCCTGGGTTGAATGCAAGGAGAGTATGCCGAGGTAGAAGGTAAGGTAGCAGGCTGAGCCAAGGCCAGTGGGGAAAGCCAGTAGAGAATGTAGAATCAGAGAGCCCAGGGCCTGAGCAATGTCCTGGCTGACATCAAGGTCTGGGTTGAGTATCAGAGGACAGTGAGGACCAGCTAACACATACCAACAAACCCTTATTTGGGAGGGTTATGCTGAGAAGAGGGTCCACATTCCTTTCCTCCATCTTAGGAGACTTCAAAGACTACCATGAGGTAGATAGATGGTGGGCAAGTTAGTTGAGTGTGGTACAGAGCATATCAGAAGGACAGAAGCAGGGGTAACAATGAGAGTGGAGAGGGGCTGAGGAGCAGGATGACGTTTGCAGGTTGAAACTGGGGAGTCAG
Source organism: Peromyscus nudipes (assembly GCA_902168325.1). NCBI lineage: Eukaryota > Metazoa > Chordata > Mammalia > Rodentia > Cricetidae > Peromyscus > Peromyscus nudipes. The sequence continues at coordinate 5,874 of CABHPH010121566.1, forward strand.
ACAAGGTATGCTGACATAGCAGCAGGTGAGCTGACTTAGAGCAGGGCGGACGTTCAGGGAAGAGGGGTGCAGGGGGGACGGCAAGGCAAAGGCTCAGGTGCCAGTCTGCTTGCTGACTGCAGTTTGGAGAATGGCAAGGGGGTAGGTAGTGTGGCCAGAGGGAGAGCGCTGAGCTGTCTGGGGAGCTCCAGGTTCCCTGAGGACTTAAGCAAGTTCCATTCCATGATGCAGTTCATTAGAGGCTCTGGAGGCTAGAGGCATAGAGGTTGGGTCCCTGTCAACATCTCCAAGAAATGGAGGTGGGTGCCCCTGGCCTCTCAGGCCCTGGCTCTTCCCACTTGACACAGGTTGAGAACCACAAGCAGAAGGGGACTGGGGGAAGGGGCAGGGAGCCCATGATTGCCTCCCAGCCAGTTCCCACACTCCCACAACAAGCTGGATCCCCATGTGACAGCAGTGCTGCTGATGGGGGAGCCTCTGTGCTAGCATCCTGCTAAGAAGCCCTGAGCACTATAGTGGTGGCTGCCATGCCTCAGGGGAACAGGTGAAACTCAGAGAGCAGAGACTGGTTGGTCTCTTGGCCTTGAGAAAGACTGGCCTCCCTCTCCATGCCTTAACCTTTTGAACAGCTGGCACCTGAACAATATGCCCCTTGGACCTACCACAGACTTGACCTTTAATTTCAGAGGTAGGGAAACTGAGGCAAGAAAGTGGCCACAGGCTGCTTTGAAGCTACAAGGGCAATACTGGCCTCATCAGAAACAGAGCCCCACGGAAACCTGTGCATCTCACAGGCATAGACTTTGTTGTCATTTTCTCCAGAGACCCAGAGAGGGCTAAGGTCTCCTAGGTTGCTCAGCAAGTTCTCTGCTCACAGTGGCCAACCAGGGGCATTGTAGTTGCACATGTCTTTAATCCTGCAGGAGCCAGTGGATCTCTGTGATTTCGAGGTCAGCCTGGTCTACATAGTGAGTGCCAGGTCAGTCAGGGTTACATAGTATGACTCTCTTAAAAAAAAAAAAAAAAGTCAGCCTGCTGCTCAAGCTCTCCCAGGGAGCCCTTGTGTACATGGGAGGGAGGAGGGGTCTTATTTCCTTCTCCATCTCCCCACCCCCTCCCCAGATCCCTTCTCTCCATCACACGGTTTGTTTGGAGAATGACTCACAGGAATGCAGCAAAATCCTGAGTGTGGTGTACTGGAAACCTCTCTAGGGGAAACAAGGCTGGGGGAGGGGCCTAAGAGGCCTGGGACAGGGAGCCCTGGGCTGGAAGGAGGCCTTCCTTCGCAGTGGTGTGCTACAACAGCTCCTCTGGGTTTCAGCCCTGCTCTTCTAGGTCTGTTTCTCCACTGTCACACAACTGTGCACAGGTTAAGCATCTCTGTACCCTGATGCACAGTGGGTGACTAACAAGCACCTGTTGGCCTCCAGTGTGACCAGATAGACCTTCCTTCCTCCTAGCCCCTGTGTAGATGGAACTTACTACCACACAGCTAAGACCTGCTGCTAGGCTCTGCTAGAGGTCAGGCTGGGATGGAGGGGGCCTGTCACCTCTCCCCTCTCACAGAGCACATGTGTATGACCCTGGAAACCACGGGATGAAGAAAGTACTATTGCTTATGGCAGCAGAGCTTAGTATGCCTGGGAGGGCACAGCAGCTGGAGAGCATCGAGGACTGGGGGATGGGGCCATTGGGCAATGTCGGGCAGCAGCAGCAGCAGCAGAGGCAACATGGGTTTCCCTGGAATTCATTGTCTCCCAGGCCACCCTTTCAAGGCCTGCTGATGGTGGTCCTGCAGGTGTATAGCCCTATGTGACCACATCCGTGCTTTCTGTGGAAATGAAGTTTGGATTTTATGTGAGCTCTCCTGACTCAGAGGCCATCTCAACTAATAAAATGCAGATTGTGGCTGGAGCTGCCATGTGTCTGCAGGTAGAGGACTACCAGTGTCCAGTGTTTGGATGCTTAGAGTTTTCATGGCCGTCTATCATATTGCATATGTAATTGGAAACTGCCCAGTTACCAAGCTGAGCTCCAACTCTGTGCTAGGTGCTGAGGACATCAGTGAGTGAGATAGTGTTCCCTAGGACTTCCATTTCAGCTCGAGAGAAGGCAACAGATAGATGTGTCAAGTGGTGAGTGTTGCAAAGAAAAAGCAGGCCTGCAAGAACAGAGGAGTTAGAAGTGTACTCTAGGAGAATGGAAGCCAGACCAGAGGCCCTGAGGGGGTTACACTGGTGTGTGCAAGGCACTACACGGAGCTAGTGTGACTGGAGCAGGGGACTGGCAGACAATGGGAGGAGGAGAGGCCACTACACTTGGAATGTTTTTCCAAGTTCAGTATTTGTACTTCACAAGCATGGAGGAGGTGACAGTGGACCCTACCATCCTGGCCTCCCCAGCCCTGGCAGCACCCCACATGCAGAGTGCATAACACATAGGGGATAGGGACCATGGAAGGTTCTGAATAAGCAGGGAGAAGATATGACTTCTGTTATGCAGGCTGTGTGGCTGCCATAAAGTCTGTAAAAGGGGCAAGGAGGTCAAGGAGGGCCTCCATCCCCTCTACAGTGGGGGTGGAGAGGGGTGTCACTACGATTGAGGAAACTGTGGTGTAAAATCTCTTCTTGGAGTCAGGGATTGGGCATGCCTATAATCTTGGCATTCAGGAGACTGAGCAGGGAGAATTAGGAGTTCAGAGTCTCCAGTTGCACAGTAAGTATGAGGCCAGTCTGGGCTGTATGGGACTTGGTGGGGGGGGGTTCCCCAAACTAACCAATGAACAAACAGAAAGAAGCAAACCCCCTATAATTGTAAATATCAAGCATAAGGAAAGCCTTGGGGACCATAGAAATGGTGAGTGCATAATGCTTGGCGACAAAGAAATTGAAAAGCGTACATCAGAAATACTAATGCGTAAGTCAGGCGTGCTGACACAGCCAGGGCTGTGCAGAGACAGTCTCAAAAAACCACAAACTCAAACAACAAGCCAACCCAGCACTTGGGAGGCAGAGGCAGGCGGATCTTTGCATAGGTCAGCCAAGGATTCGTAGTGAGATCTTGTCTTAAACAAACAAAACATCAATGCTGGATGTGAAAGGCCATAGAAATGTCTAGGAAAACATGATAGGATAACTCATGACCTCACAGCTTTGTGGCCTCTTAAGACCTGGGCAAGATCAAGCCAATTGATATTCCAGTATGGAAGGGGAAGAGAGGCTCATGAGCCCTACCCCTCACTGAGGAGCTACTGAAGATGGCTTCTGGAGGAAGGAGACTCAGTTTTCTTTAGGGGTATGGCCCTCTGATAGGTCACCTAAGCTCCCATGTATGGTTCCACACCCATGAGTATATGGCTAGCACATGTTTGACTCTGTTTGTTATTTAAAAAAAAAAAAAGTTGGGAGGGAATGAGGAGATAGGGATGAATCTTGGAGGAATTAGGAAGAGAAATGAGGTGAATATGATTAAAACATCTTTTTTTTTTTTAATTTTTTGGTTTTTCGACACAGGGTTTCTCTGTGTAGCTTTGGAGCCTGTCCTGGAACTCACTCTGTAGCCCAGGCTGGCCTCAAACTCACAGAGATCCGCCTGCCTCTGCATCCCGAGTGCTGGGATTAAAGGCGTGTGCCATCACCGCCCGGCAATTAAAACACATTTTGAGAAATCCTCAAAGAATTAATAAAAATATTTTTTAAAAATCAAAGAGGGCACTAATAATGCTCTAGTTTTATTTATTTATGTATTTTTTTGTTGCTGCATTTACAAGATTTTAAATAAAGAAATTCTATCAAAAGATATAAAGAGAAAGAAAGGTCCAGAGCAGGCAAGTGTGTAGAGTGTGGGTGACCTTGGCCTGGGCTGGGGGAGGGAGGAGACCTGAACTACTACCAGGTAGCATTCTGAAATGAGATGGCTAGAATAGTTGAGCAACTCTGTGGATGAACCAAACCTCTCTTGACTTGGGAATTTTATTTGAAGTGTCGAAGATCGAACCCAGAGTCTCATGCAAACTGCACACATGTTCTTTTACTGTTACATCCTAGCCCTTGAAGAAGTGAAGTTTCTAGTATGTGAACTACATCTCAGTTGAAGTCATTTTAGTGATGGAAATTTCTAACCCAAATTGAAGTATGTAGAAGAAATGACCCGAAAGAGTTGATAGAAACTCATAGAGTGAGAGCGGCTTGGAACCTTTGTTTTCTTTCTACTTTGTGTATTTCCTCCTTAAAAAAACTCTAGAAAAATACATTTTCTGTGCACTAAGGAGGGGCCTGGCTGCTCATCCAGTCCTGCTGTATGGGAGCCTGGAGCAGCAGTGCTTGCCATGGCCCAGCTCTGGCCTCTGGAATGCACTCCTGCCCCTGTGGCTGCCGTGGCGTCCGGAGGCCCTGGCTGCCATTAGTCTCCTCCGATAGTGCCCAGCTCTGGCAGCTGCAGCCTTCTCTGCTGACATGGCTTCCTCCACAGGCCACTCACACCACAGCTGCTGCCTGCACCTTCCATTTCTGGGCAGCTCTGCCAGTAAGCAGGCTCTTCCTTATTTGGAGGTAGAATCTCACCCTGGCTGCCACCTTTCTCAGCTTTAGCCCCTTTGAACCCCAGTTTCTGGCCCGATCAAAGGGCCTCCAATGGCCATTTGAAAAGATAGACTCTGCAGCCCAGAGCATGTGTTGGTAGTCACTCAGCATTGGGACCAAGTATAGTAGCTTTTGACTTGAAAGCACAGTTAAACAGGGTTTCCAAAGTCAGTGTTCAGACCATCACCACAAAACTGGAATTCGATACTGAGCTCAGATGGAAAACTCAGATCTCACAGAGCAGGAGGAAATGACAATTGTCAGGAGTGACATTTATTGAGGTCTCATGACATGGCAAACCTAATGGTGACTAGTTTCTGTTCATCCTTTACATGATGAATTCCCTGCCATTCTTTCCATTTTAAAGGTAAAGAAACTGAGGTCTAGGAACACAATGAACTTCAGTTTCCATACTGACATACTTGGAGAATTATATTAACTTTTCATTACCATAACATGATATATGAGGTGGGCTACTTTAATAGAGGTTTGTGTAGGAGGAGGTAAGAGGGGGATCTTTGGTATGTAAAATGAAAATAAAAAAATTTTTTTAATAAAAAATGAAAAAAATGGAGGTTTGTTTTGAGCTCACGGGAAGTACAGGACCCAGAAAGCAATGCACAGGCCCTGGTGTATCAGCATGGTGGCAGTGTGGCTCTGGCTCTGGCTCTGGTCTCTTTCTTATCTCTCTATAAAGACATCAGGATACAATCATGAGACTTTTATTCCATTGATCTAATCAAACCTAACACTTCTCACAGGCTCCACCTCCAAATGCCACAGTGGGATTAAGTTTCCATTTCCTCATGCAATTGCCAGGTGTCTTGGCTACTTTTCTATTGCTATGTAGAGACACCATAACCAAGGCAATTTATAGAAGAGTTTACTGGGGGCTTGCTTACAGTTTCAGAGGGTAAGCCCATGACCATTATGGTGGATATCATGGCAGCAGGCAGGCAGGCATGACTGGAACAGTAGTTGAGAGCTTACATCTGACCCACAAGCACAAGGCTAATTGGGAATGGTGTGGGTTTTTGAAACCTCAAAGCCCATCCCTAGTAACACACCATTTTCAACAAGGCCACACATTCCAATCCTTCCCAAATAGTTCTTCTTACTGAGGATCAAACATTTAAATATATGAGCCTATGGGGGCCAAACTCCTTCAAAACATCACAACTGGAGACCAGGGGGTAAATTCATTTATGAGTTGGGAGGGACTCAACCATATCCAAACCTACCAACAAACAGTGTTAGAGTGAGAAACAGGCCTGGGAGAAACATGGCTGGCAGACTTGGTTCTTTGCCCTGTCCATTCTGCAGTTAAGGGCCTGGGATCTGTATTCTCACTTCACTCAGGTAGGCTTGAGTGGCCTCTTTTCAAGAGTGTCACCAGCATTTAGGGAGAGACAGCAGTGCCATTATATTTCTGGCCGTCACAGAAGAGACCGTGCTTTATGTTCTTTTGGAGCTTTTGGAGCCTTCAGGGAGTGGCTCAGCCTCCCAGTCACCTAGGCCGATGTCTCTCTTCTGTTCTCCAAGCTGCAGTTTCAACATTGCTCTAGAGGACTCTGAACATATGCCTCAAAAGTTTGCTGTGAGGTCCTATGTGGGATGTCTGGCAGAGTGGGCAACCAGCTCTGCATGTTGCTTTCCTTTAAAAAAAAAAATCACCCTTGTACTGTGGCAGAGTCGGTTCTCTCGCTCTACCTTGTCTACCCCGGGATTGAACCCAGGTCATCAGGCTTGGTAGCAGACACCTTTACTTGCCTAGCCATCTCACTGGCTTTCCTTTGAACTCAACCCAGGAGATTCTGGAGGAAGCTAAGCTGGGCAGAAAACAGGAACAGACACCCTGATCTCTTTCTCCTCTTCCCAGATTTGTGGTAGATCATCACACAGCTGACTATGAAAGTCCTCCTCAGGAACTCTGTCTGACCTTCCAGGGACAGATTCTTTTTATGGTACTGGGAACTGAACCCAGGGCTTTGAGCATGCGGAACCAAGGGTCAGGTTTCTGTGTTTGTTGTTTGGTTGTTTTCAACACAGCCTTGCAGCATAGCCTAGACTGGCCTAGAACTGGCAATCCTCCTGCCTCTGCCTTCTGAAGGCTGAGATGAAAGGCCACACCAGGGTCAGTTTTGATCAGAACACCCATCTTTCCTTCCTGGAGGTAATCTAAATCTCTGCAGGTTCAAGTAGCTCTCTGGCCTAGTCCCCAGAAGCAGGCTCTGTGGGGGTTCTTCCCTGTGTCCTTGTCCTCCCAGTCTCCCAAAGTCCTCATTGCCCTGGGGCCGGGAGAAGTCCATCAAAGGAGGCTAGAGGGCCTGAGCCATCCAGAGAGGCCCACAAGTCAAGGAGCTCTGATCCTGCGAGCAGCAGTGTGAAGGCAGATGGGTGGCACCTGTGTACGTATAAGGTACACCATTCTTTACAGTAGAGGAGTCTGCATGTCCTGACTGTGCACATGCCATATTTATTTTCTTTGTTGACAGAGACTCACTTTGTAGCCCAGTGAGTCTCAGACTTGTAGCAGTCCTCCTACCTTGGCCTCCCAAGTGCTGAAATTACACAGGTATGTCACCATACCATCTTCTGCTTTTTTTATTTGTTTTGTTTTGGTTTTTATGTGCCATATCTAGGTGGACTCCTGTACATATCTCTGTGTATCAGAGTGTTTCCACCTCCGAGGCTTCTGCCTGTAGCCTGCTACTGTTTGACATGTCTGGGCCCAGGCCTCTAACCCTCTGTGAGATGAGTTTGGCTATACCATCTCTTTAGTTCTTTCCAAGTCTTCTCCCTCTCCCTCCCCCCAAAGTCTGTGACTGTTGTCAGGCCTTAAGAGGCCTGGCCAGGACTTGGCCTACCATCCTAGACTTGGTGCTGTCCTCAGTTCCCTGGGCCCTGAAGAGAGGCAGAGGCAGGTATCATCATTGTTCCCATTCTTGGGGACCTGAGCCGAGTGGCATCCAGGTGAGGTGCAGTTGCTGTGGCAGGCCAGCCTAACCCAACCCAGGTGGCGTGTACACGTGCTGGTTTCTGAGCAGCCATTGCACATAGGTCTGGACAGTGCTTTCCTGATACAGGCACTCAGTTTTCCTTCTGGAAGCCTCCAAACTGCAGGTGAGGCTTAGAGGTAGAGGAACAAGCTCTTTGGGCTATGAGGGGAAAGGTAGGAGGTTTGGACAGCTGGAAAGGAAGACCAGCTAGGTGACGAAGGAGGGAGGCTGAGAGCCAACGAAAGGGAGAGGAAGGCAGGGAGCAGAGAGAAGGGGTGACAGAACCATGGCCTAAGTGCCAGAGTGGAGACCTAAGGGGTGGGCAGGGTCTCCTCTAAGTCTTACCTAGGCAGTAGACCCCTTCTGAATTCTCTGCACATCCCCGGGTGTGGGTTCCAGCTGTGATAAAGACATATGTGGCCTAGTGAGGCTGTCCTCTGGGTCTAGCCATGGGTGACAGCCCAGATGGCTTCCTCCTTTACCTCTGGGCCTCTGTACGACTGGCACCAACCAAATAAGTTTCGAGGCTTCTAGAAGTTCACTCAGGCCTATGATAGAAGAAAAGTTAAGCACCTGCACCCTGGAAGCACTGCCAAGACCCTAAATGGAGAGATCAGCTTCGACTCCCCAGGAAGTGACTCCGGGTTCAGAAGTGATGCTTTAGCTGCAGCTAGAGTTCCTTAGGGTTAGATTGAGAGGCTTTGTTTTAGGATCTGCTCTGTAGGAGCCTAGAGTGGCACTGGCTACCCCTGGTGACCTCAGCAGGCTAGTGAGGAAGGTTGGACAGACTGACAGATGGCAGGGAGAACCACAGATGGAGATCAGAGTCAGCTGAGAGGGAAGACTGCTGGAGAGAGGCCTGCTCTAGGCTGATACCTGCTTTTTCACTTACGTCAGAGATCCCACCCAGCCCAGGGCAGAGGCAGAGATGCATTTCTGTCCCTAAGTGGGAGCAATGGTCATCTGGGCAGCCTTCTACCTTGCTTTTGCCAGCACCAACCCTAGGTACCCAGCTGGTTTTCTGATCCTCACTGTCAGCCTATGGGATCTGGAGAGGAAGGTGGGCTGGGGACCACATGGACTGTTTGAAAATGTCCCACAAACTATGAATTGGGATGCCCACATTCCCAGTGGCATCACCACCAATTGAGATACAAAGTTCTTTGTTTTCAAAGAGAAACATGTCTTCTGTGTTCTCCTCCCCTAAGGAGTGCTATGTGGCAGAGGGTTCTAATGTGGACAGTAAGGCACAGGCTGACAATGAATGCCTACACCACTCCCATGCTCACTGCTGTCTCCCCAGCATGTTAACTATACCTGGCATGCCAAGTGTACTCCACAGGTAAATGGTGAAGCAGAGCTATGGTAGTAGACTAGCTTGGTTGGTTTGAGAACACATCAGATCTACACCGAGGGAGGTCTGATAGCTAACCTGGGTTGATATACTCATAAAATGATATTGAAGCTCGGAAATGGGAAGGTAACAGGTTATCCATGTTGGACCCAGGCAGAAGACCATTCATTCATAGGGCAGTTAATGAATAAGAGACCTCTTTGGCATGATGAAGTTACTAGATGGCAGGAAGGTAATTGACAGGTGGGAGGGGCATCATGAAGGCTTTGGCTGATGGCTGCTGAGGGATAGGTTCCCATGCCCAGGTGTGAAGCTGCTCTAGGTTCACAGCATGGACAGCAGATCACAGAAGCTCTTTGTTGGCTGCCCAGCCAGTCGTATTAGCCCTGCTTTCAGCTTTCCTAGCCCCACACTGAATCTCTTCATGGCAGCCATGGGTTGTCCTTCCTATGCTTGAAACACTGCAAAGATTCCCCCAATTGTGTTCACTGTAAACAGAAATCTTTACAATGGAGTACTGTGTCCTTTGGGTGTGGCCTTGTCCCTTTTTGTCACTCTCAAGTATAGCCATAAGCTCTCCTGCCTCAGGACCTTTGCTTACTATCTCACCTGCAGCTTTCCTCTGGTTATCTGAATGTTCACCACATAGCCTTTCAATTGTGATCTGAGCCTTGAGTTCCCTGGCATTCAATATAAAAACATAGCTCTCACCCCATACTCTCAGCCACCTCCCCTGGCTCTATATTTTCTTAGCACATAAGGGTAACATAACTAGTTGGGCGGTGGTGGCACCTGCCTTTAATCCCAGCATTTGGGGGGGGGGGAGGGCAGGCAGGTGGATTTTGAATTCAGACCCAGCCTGGTCTACAGAGTGAGTTCCAGGACAGCCAGGGCCACACAGAGAAATCTCGTCTCAAAAAACAAACAAACAAAGAGTAACGTAACTATAGTCAGACACCATTTAACATTTCAGTCAATAGCAGATTGCATGTATCACAGAGATTCTTTCCTAAGATTGTCTCCTAGTGTCGTTTGCAGATATGTCTTAGTTTGTGTAAGGACACTATGATGGCACAATGAAATTGCATGATGTATTTCTCAGAATGAATTATGTTGTTGTATATCAATTACTTCTCCATTCTGTTCCATGCTTGCCTTAGGAGGAAAATAGAATCATTGAATCATTGTCTCATTTCTTGCTGTAGATACTGCACACAGTAGGTACCAAGCACATATCTACCCAACTAGTAGATGAACACTTTTGCTACCTGGAAGTTTTTTTTTGCCTGTCCTGGATCCCACTCTGTAGACCAGGCTGGCCTTGAACTCACAAAGATCATCCGAGTGCTAGGATTGAAGGAGTGTGCCACCACCGCCTAGCGCCATCTGGAAGTTTTAAGGGTATCATTTGGATGTTAGTGACCCAGTCCCTGAAATGGAGAGGCTATACAGAGATTTTAAATTGCCATCCCTCCCCCAAATATATGTAGAATACATGTAAAACCCCAGCACCGGCAACCAGGCTGACTTCTGAGCCCAGGCTTGCAGACTTTTAGCCTGAAGCTATCAGCCCAGGGCTGTTTGAACTTGACTTCTGAATTTCCTGACACCTACTTATCTTGTTTGGGTGGGTCCATGTCCTTCTCCTTTTGTGTCTGCCTAAGTGTCCCTTGGCTAACCCTGTCCCTAGTGGTCTTGTCCTTTGTGTCATGTCCCCTCACCCCACCCTACTGCCCCAGACTTGTCTGTGCTCCTGCTTAAGTCCCCAGCCTTTCCACTGCTCTTTAGCTTCCCTCTCAGTGTGCAATAAAGCAGCTATTCAGATAGCCATAGGCAACTATGAGGCTGGCTGGTCAGCCTGCTCTAAGAACCACACCTCATGGGAAGCACCCATAAAACTCTTCCCAACTCAGTAGGGTCCACCACTCTGTTGTCCCCAGGCAGGACTCACTTAGTGGGAGGTGAAGTCTGAGCTGGGGACACAGGAACCCTCCTACTGTGCAGCCCTACATTTGACCACCCCTTGCAGGAAAGTGACTTGTGCTGTAGGCCAGGGCTGCCTGCCACCACACAGAACCCTGCCACCAGAGTCTTAGGGACAAGCCAAAGGCTGGACTCATGCAGTTTTGTTTGGTTTTTGGTGTCCCCCCCCCCACCAACAGAGTTTCTCTGTGTTCCCAGGCTGTCCTGGAACTCGCTCTGTCCTCAAAATCAGAGAGAGATACAGAGATCCGCCTGCCTCTGCCTCCCAAATGCTGGGATTAAAGATGTGTGCCACCTCCCAGCCCTCATGCAGGGAGTGTGAGTCTTGCCTGTCACTTTATAAATACACATTGAGTTGTGAATACCACATACCAGATACTGCACTGGGCAGAAGTGAACACAGACTCTCTTGACCTTTCTATTTGGGAGCTCTACTGAGCAGAGAGGCCCCAGAACAAATAACTACTCCTCTTTTCTTGGGGACAAGTCACCAACCACTACCTCATTCCTTTAGACCCTCAGGGATCTTGAAGAGTACTTATGGCTAGGTGAGTTATGTAGCCTGACTGAACTCCAAGTCTTTCTAGCACCCCCCCCCCCCCCGTTGCCCCCCCCCCCCCAAGTGGCTATTAGTTCACAGAGAAGCCATGGACTGAATCAAGGTCACAGATGGAGGACCTGTTTAACCTCACTCATTTATCATCATCATTCATCACCAAATACTTACTGAATGTCTACCAGGCACCAACCTGTCAGTGGAGGACACACCAAGGAACAACCAGGAAAGCCATCTACAAAACAGGGAAATTACATGCTGCTTAGAAGTGGGAAGGTGTTCCAGGCTAGCATGTACAGTAAGAAGGGGCACTGTAATGAGGCCAGGGGTAGGATATGACATCAGGAAACTCATAAGGGCCTGTGTGACCATCAGCCACTGGGAACACTGAAGAGTCAGACTAGGGGGAGGAGGACTGGAGAGGTGACTCAGCCAGAGGACCTGGATTTGGTTTCCAGACACACACACACACACACACACACACACACACACACACACACACACA
>CABHPH010121568.1:5771-19630 GCA_902168325.1 Peromyscus nudipes
GGTGTGGGGTGTGGGGTGTGGGGTGTGGGGTGTGGGGTGTGGGGTGTGGGGTGTGGGGTGTGGGGTGTGGGTGTGGTGGCACAAGCCTTTGATCCTAGTGCTCAAGAGGCAGAGGCAGGCAGATGTCTGTATATTTGGGACAAGGTCTACATAGTGAGTTCCAGGACAGCCAGGGCTACACTGAGACTCTAGCTAAAACAATTAAATTAAATTAAACGAACAAAACCCAAGAAGTCAAGTCCACTGTCCAGAGGCCTCTGAGAAAGGCAAGGACAATGCCCTGCAAGAGTACTTCCTGCGCTGGAGAAATGGCTCAGGGGTTAAGAGCACTTACTGCTCTTCCGAGGACCCAGGTTCAATTCCCAGCACCCACAGGGTGGCTAGCAACCATTCCTAACTCCAGTTCCAGTGGCTCCAGTGTCCTCTTCTGTTTTCAAGGGCACTGGGTGCAGTGGCACACGTATATACATGCAGGCAAAACACTCATACAGATAAAATGAATCTAAAAGAAAAATTATTATTATTATTATTACTATTTTCTCAGACAGGGTCTCTCTGTGTAGCCTTGACTATCCTGGAACTTTATTGTAGACCAGGCTGGCCTCTAACTTGGAGATCCTTCCACCTCTGCCTCTCAGGTGTTGGACTGCCCAGCTTTAAAAGAAAAAAAAAATTTTTAAAGAGTACTTCTTGCCCATATGCCAACTCCACATCACTTATCATCATATATTTAAGCTTTTTTTTTTTTTTAATCTTGTGTATAAATTATCTCCTGGAGCTGGAGAGATGGCTCAGTGGCCAAGAGTGTGTATATGTGTGTGTATGTGTGTGTGTTTATATATATATATATATATATATATATATATATATATATATATATATTCTTTTCCAGGGGACCTGTGTTCTAAGCACCCACAATGGGCAGCTCACAACTGCCTGTAACTCCAACTCCAACGCCCTCTCCTGACCTCTGCTGGTATCTGCAGTCTCTTATACATGCCCCCTCCACACACACACAGACACAGACGTAATTTTTTTAAAATTGTCATCAAAATTACAAAAAAAAATTCAAAAAAACCTAAACCTGTTTGAAGGCAGTTTAAAGCTCTCTGTTGAGCCCCATTTATATACCATGGGCTACATGCAGCCAATGGCCATCGATTGGACATGCCTGGAACCGGACGGGAGGAAGCACGTGAGTTATGTACAGGTACTGTATTTATGAGGTTGGAACATCTGAGGATGGTGGAGTCTGTGTGTCACTGGGAAATAATCTCTATGGGTCCCTAAGGGCTGGCTGGCTGGCTGGCTGGGTATGTCTTCTCACGGATGGAACAGTTCACCAGAACACGGGGTCTACCTTCTCACTCCTCCATCTCCCCGGCCTCCCAGCCTGTCTTAAAGCACGGTGCTGGCACACTGCGCAGTCTCACCCACCTACCCACCTGACCCAGGTCCAAGATGAAGCAGTCCCCGGTGTTGAAGCTGTCCCAGCTCAGTGCCCTCTCGGTGGCACGGATGTTCTTCTTCCCCTTGACCTGGTAGAGCTTTTTGATGGCTGCTGGGGTGGCCCCCGAGGTTGTCTTGTGAAATGCGGACTCCACACCACCTTCCTGCAGCCCAGAAAACCGGCCTGAGTGGCCCCATAGGCACCCGGAGCCTTCCGCGCTCCATCGCACTAGGAGATGAAGGGAGGTGGAAACCGATCCCCCAGTGTGCCCAGGCCTTCCGAAGGATAAGAACAGCCAGAAACAGGAACTGACCCCGAGAAAAGCCCTGGGAATGAGGGCCTGGAGGTGGTTCTCACCTGGTACTTGAGGCCACGTGGGAAGTAGCTCATGAAGAGGTCGGACTCATTCCCTTGAACCTCACGGTGCTGCACGGGCCGCTCCCCAAGCAGAGTGTTGAGGTGCACGGCCAGCACGGCACAGGCCCCTTGCTCGTCCCGGGATGATTGTTGGCCTAGGATGAATGTGGGGTGACAGGCAAGGTCCCTGAGATCCACTGCAACCTCCATCCCTCGCCGTGGCCAAACCCGCGCAGACACCATTCCAACCCCTTTACCTATCCACAGGTGCACATGGGAGACCTCTTCCGGGCCATTGTGAAGCACTAGGTAGGAATCCCCAGAGAAGAAGATGCCATGGTTCTCTCGTGCTATGGGCACCGGCTTCAGCTTCTCCACACGCCAGATGTGTAGACCTGGGTCTTGGACCGAGGCTGGGAATGGAGAGCCACTGTAGGAAGAGATGGTTGGTAGTGGACTCTGTGGGGAGTGGGTTCGAGCACAGAGACTTGGACAGGCCTGGAGACTGAGGTCTGGGTACAGTGAGAGCAGTGAGTGAGGAGCAGCCCTTGGAAGTGAAGAAGGAAGAGAGAAAAGACGGTGGGGCGCACTGCCTACCTCTGAGGGATGGGTGTGTACATGCTGTTTTCAGACCTGAAAAGAGAAGCCATGATTACCACAAGGGTCACAAGAACCAGCTCTCTCACTGGTCTGAGAGATATTCTTCCTTTGGATTTTGGATGTGCAGTCTTTGTAGCCTGGGTTGTCCTCACAGCCCACAAGTACCTGAGGATGACCTGGGGCTGAGGTGATGCTCAATGGCTAAAGCCTTGCATGGCAAGCGTGAGGACCAGAGTTCGAATCCTCAGAATCCACATAAATGTTGGGTGGGCTTATAATTCTAGCCTCAGAGGACAGAGACAGAGGATCCCCAAAGCAACCTGAAGAGCAAAACTAGTCACATCAGCAAGCTCTGGGTTGGATTAAGAGACCCTGCCTCGGGACTGAAGAGATGGCTCAGGGGTTAAGAGCACTGGCTGCTCTTCCAGAGGTCCTGAGTTCAATTCTCAGCAACCACATGGTGTCTCACAACCATCTGTAATGAGATCTGGTGCCCTCATCTGGCCTGCAGGGATACATGCAGGCAGAACACTGTATATGTAATAAATAAATCTTTAAAAAAAGAAAAAAAAAAAAAAAAAAAAAGAGACCCTGCCTCAATGGAACGAGGAATGACGTAGGAAGAGCCCTGACATTGACCCTGGGCCTCCACATGCATATCCACACACACGCTATTGGACCTACACACATGTGTCTACACGTGCAAATGTGCACAAACACCACACACACACACACATACAAATAGAAAAAGAAAATATTTACAAAATAAAAGTTTTAAATTAAAAAATACAAAGCTTAGTGACCAAATGATGTTTATGTTGTGGATGTAAGGTTAGTCCAACGTTTGAACTTAACCAATATAATACACCCCATTAACAAGTATATGTGATATTAATATATCCATATGGATATTTATGTCAATACAATATACCCCATTAACAAGTATATGTGATATTAATATATTTTTATGGACATTCATATCAATATAATACACCCCATTAACAAGTATATGTGACATTAATATATCCATATGGATATTTGTATCAATATAATATACCACATTAATAAGTATATGTGATATTAGTATATTCTTATGGATATTCATATCAATGTGTATACAGAAAGCATTTAGCAAAACTTTACATCCATTCCTGATTTAGAATAAACAAACAAAAAAATAAGCCAGCTGGTGCTGCAGAGATGGCTCGGCGGTTAAGACCTCTTGTTACTCTTGCAGAGGACCTGAGTTCAGTTCCCAGCAGCCAACAACCATCCAGACTCCCGTTCTGGGGGCTAAACACCCCCTTCTGGCCTCCAGGGGTACTACATGCTCATGGTGCACACACATACATGCAGGCAAAACTACCCATACACATTAAAATAAAAATAAATACATCTTTTTAAAAGTAAGCCAAATATGCTAGCTCAGGCTTGCAATCTCAGCACATGGGAGACCAGGCCAGGGGGATCATGAGTTTTAGGCCAGCCTGGGCTGCACAAGGAGACCCTGCCTCAAAAACTAAAAGAAAAAAAAAAAAAAGAGAAAGAAAAGGAAAATGCCGGGGGCTGGAGAGATGGCTCAGAGGTTAAGAGCACCGGCTGCTCTTCCAAAGGTCCTGAGTTCAATTCCCAGCAACCACAAGGTGGCTCACAACCATCTGTAATGAGATCTGGCGCCCTCTTCTGACCTGCAGTCATACTTGCTGTATACATAATAAATAAATCTTTAAAAAAAAAAAAAAAAAGAGAAAGAAAAGGAAAATGCCAACTGTGACAGCGGACACAACTGTAATCCCAGCAATGGGAAGACAGAAAGTTCAGACACTCAGGGACGTTCTGGTTCCAGGCTAGCCTGGGCTACGTGAAACTCTCTTAAAACAACAACAGAAAATGCCTGGCGTGACAGTGCACACCGGCCAAACCGACATTCCAGAAGCAGGACAGTTAGAAGTTCAAGGCCATCCTTGGCTACCTAGTGAATTCAAAGCCAACCTGGGCTACAAGATACCACGTGGAAAAAGAAAAAGGAAGAAAGGAAGAAAACAACAAGGGGCCTGTGTCACAGTGTGTCGTGTGTTATTTTGTTTGTGTTCTGACAGATAAAGCTCACCTGGAGATCAGAGGGCAGAGTTAGCCACTAGTTAACCATGGAGGCTGGGCAGTGGTACCTCATACCTTTAATCCCAGCACTTGGGAGGAGGAAGGGGGAAGATCAGGAGTTCAAGGCTACCCTGGGCTACACGAGATTGAGTCTAAAAGAGAAACAGAGCCAGGAGGTGGTGGGCACGTCTTTAATCTCAGCACTAGGGAGGTGGAGACAGAAATATAAGGCAGGTGGAGACAGGGTCTCTGCCCCACTTGACACAGGATCCCCCGTTCAATCTGAGATTTCATAGAGGTAACAAGTCTAGTGGCTGCTGCTCTGCTTCTCTGATTTTTCAGCTTTCACTCTCGGTATCTGACTCCTTGTTTTTATATTTAAGAATAATTAGGGTCGTGCTTCAACAGCTTGGTAGGTAAAAGTACCTATGACACAGCCCGGTGGGTAAGACACTGATGCACAAGTCTGATGAACTGAGTTTGATCTCAGAACCCAAGTGAAGGCGGAGGAGGAAACAGACGCCCAGAGGCTGCCCTCTGACCTCCACCTTTACACCATGCACAAATGCATACGGATAGACTCAGACCAACAACAATTGTATTTGTTAATCTAATATCTAAAGAAATAGAGAAACGATAGAGAAAGGACTGGAGATGCAGCTTCATTGGCAGAGTACTTGCCTAGTATGCATGAAGTCCTGGGATCAATCCCCAGCAGTTTATAAACTGGGCATGATGGTGCATGCCTGTAACCCCAGCACGTAGAGGGAGGGTGGAGGCAAGAGTTCAAGATCATCCTCAAAGTATTTGAGGCCAGCTTGGGATCCATGGGATCCTGTGAGAAAGGAGAGAGATCTGGGCAGAATGGAACAGCTTTAATCCCAGCACTCAGAAGCAGAGGCAGGTGGATCTCCATAAATTCAAGGCCAGCCTGGTCTACATAGTGAGTTCCAAGCCAGCCAGGGAGAAGGAGAGAGAAGTGTGTGTGTGTGTGTGTGTGTGTGTGTGTGTAGGGGGGGAGGGGTCCTTAAGCAGAGTTTTTACTCTTTAAATCTACTAAAAACAAAACCTTCATGGGACTTTATCGTCCTAGGCAACTCTCTCCCAGGAGAACTGTACTCATCCTCGGTGTTAGCTAGCCTTTCTGTGTTCTCAGCATCTTCCAGTTCCAGAATGATGAACGCCATCTTTGTTTGGTAAGTCAGTAGAGAAAATATTTCTTGGACAAAAGAAATTGTAGTAAGGGAGAATGCAAAAGGCAAGCTGCTGCTGTTGTTGTTAATATACCATCTTTTTTTAATTTCAGAAAAATACAGTCATAACAACTTCACCTGCCCTTTTATTTGTTCCCATCAGTGGCTGGTTTCTTTTTTGACCTCCACATATATACTGTGGCACATGCACATGTGTGCTCGAGTGTACATGTACACACACACGAAGTAAGTAAATAAGTGTGACGAAAGAATTGGCTTTCCCTTCCGCCATGTGAGTTCTGGGGATCAAACTCAGGCAGTCAGCCCTGGCAGCAAGTACCCCCTACCCACTGAGCCACGCCTCAGGCAGTCAGCCCTGGCAGCAAGTGCTCCCTACTCACTGAGCCACATCTCAGGCAGTCAGCCCTGGCAGCAAGTGCTCCCTACCCACTGAGCCACGCCTTAGGCCTAAGGTTTTCTGTTTGTTTGTTTGTTTGTTTGTTTTAAGGCTTTTAAAAGAAGAGAGCATATGTCACCAGCACTTAATTCAGTGCATGCTTCCACCTGGTAGGTTGTTGGAAGAGGTGCCCTGTGGGACATGGAGGGCGAGGGTAGCAAGCAGGCCCTGCAGCCTGGAGTTGCAGGAGGGCAGAGGAGACTCTCTGAAGGGTGGCTGGGTCAGCGGTGAGGGTTGAGTCTGCTCAGGAAGCAGAGCCGCAGAGCTGTGGTGAGAGATGTGAATTGCCAGCGGAGTTACCACTGTCCTTTTCATTACCAACCTCCCAAACAGAGGAAGGCATGTTTTTCATCATGACACTTCCCCCATACTCCATGGGGTGTGACCACATCCCCTGCTGTGGGCAGCCCAGCCTGTGAGTCAGTAGGAACCAATGCGTCTGCCACAAACCCAAGCTCAGGAATGAGACAGACTGAGCCCACAACATCATTTTTTTTTAGTTCTGTGTTACCAAAATGAGAAATTGGGCCATAACTCAATCAAGTGCCCTCCACTCCAAGTCACTGCCAGGTTCTGATGAGGGGGTCGGTTCGGCTGTCTGCTCCTCCTCGATCCTAGATGTTCATTATAACTACCTCCTCAGGACTGGCAGGATGGCTCAGTTGGTAAAGGTGCTTGCTGACAGGTCTAATGTCTTTAGTTCCATCCACAGGAACCACAGGATGGAGGAGAGCATCAGCTTCCTAGAATTGTCCTCTGACCTCTGCGTGCATGCTATGGCACATGCACATGTACATATACACACAGACAAATAATAAATGTAAAAAAAAAAAAACCAGGCACCTTACACAGTGCAAAGACTCTGGCTAAACTCCATACTCTATCTGAACCTTCTAGGCCTTTCTATGTACTTCCTTGCAAAATCCAGTTTCTGCCAGAGATCCCTGAAACATCAGTTTAGCTGCAAGTCCCCATAATCCATATCCCATCATCCTTTATCTAGATCTGGTTCCTCAACCTGCACCATCCCCCCCCCCCCTGATGTCTGATCATCCAGGCTATCTTCACAAGAATCCTGTTAGGTAAGTTTGACAGAATCTCCCTCCCCGCTGGCGCTTCCTTTCAGTAACTTTCCATGCACTGACCCTTACCTAGCTCCTTGACTATGAAAGTCTTGTTTGCTCACACTACAGTGTGTGTGGAGACTAGTCTTTCTCCCTCACTGCAAGGCCTTGGTGCTGTGGGTCCTGTACTTACAGTGACAGTCCCGTTAAAGCCTTCCTTATGGTATCAAGTATCAGAGAACAAGTTTGTTCCTCTTTTCTTTTAGGATAGGGTCTCTTGTAGCTCAGTCTGGTCTTGAATTCACTAGGTAGCCAAGGGTGACCTTGAACTTCTGATCCTCCTGCCTCCACCTCCCCAGTGCTGGATTGTAGGGGTGGTTGTCAGTGCCCTGAAGCACCGCCCCTAGTGAGGCAGCAGGTAACTGCTAGGTACCTGCCCTCCCCGCTGGGGCGTGGCCCAGACGAGGACCCCTTAAGACCTGGGATAATATATAAGTGCTTGCTCTCTTCACTATCTCGTGGTCTTGGATGCTGGTGCGGATCAGGGCAGAGCTCTCCGGAAAGCAGCGTTGAACCGTACCTCAATCCCTATTTTCTGTATTGTGAGTTTCCTGTATTGTGAGTTAATCCCCCAATAAATTCCTATAATCATTAAGCTATTTAATTGCATTACTGGATCACCAGCACGTACTACTACCAGGCTCGGTTTATGCAGAGCTAGGGATCGAACCCAGGTCTGTGTGCATGTTAGGTAGAACTCTACCAGCAGCTACATCCCCAGCCCCTAAGTTTTTCTTTAACAGCATCAGTGAATAGGCCAGGAGACTCTGCCTCCACAACCTGGAAGTGTTTTGAATAGATGTTCAAAGTGATCTTCCTAGTGTGTGAAGTCTATGAGAAGAGCATAATTTAACACCTGCTGCATGAGAGCTTCAAAGGAGAGGAAGGCTTTTAAAACTCCTGACAGCCAGGTGTGCTGGCGCACGCCTTAGACCTACCACAGAAGACAGAGGCAGGCAGATCTCTGTGAGTTCAAGGCCAGCCTGCTCTACAGAGGGAGTTCCAGGCCAGCCAGCTCTGTTACACAGAGAAACCCTGTCTCAAAAAACCAAAACCAAAAAACAAATAAACAAACAAATAAACAAACACCAACAACAAAAAGCAACAACCTCCTGAGAAAGCTAGGCAGGCTGGTACAAGCCTGGAATTCCAACTAGTTGGTAAACTGAGGCAGACATATTAGAAGTTTAAGACCAGACAATACAGAGTGTGTTCAAAGCCTGCCTGAGCAACATAATGAGGCCAATCTCAAGACAAAAAGTAGAGAGGGGGCTGGGGTACAGCTCCATGGTACAGTGCTTGCCTAGCAGACAGAGGTTCTGAGTTCAATTCCCGCTCCCAAGGGTAGGGAAGTGGGGTGCATGAGGGACACTGGGGTAGCTGAAACCAGCCTGCATGGGTGGAGGCTGGGTGGCAGTGAGAGAAGCCCCCACCCCACCCTACCCCACCCCCGTCAGTTCCCACTGATGAAGCTCCCACTGCCCCTTATCAGCTCCTGGTTTTGCCTTATGTTCAGGCTTCCCTGGCAAACAGCCTTCCATTCCTGTCTCCTGCTTTCAGACCTTTGACTCGGTCCCATGGCTCCTCAAGCTTCCTCGCGCCTGTTTCTCAGCCCTGCATCCCCGTGGGCACGCATCAACCCTAGCTATCCCAGAGATGATCCAGCACCTTAGCTCCTGGGGGAGTTTTCCCAGCCCCTCAGGCTTAGAGCACACCCCACCTTCTCCCGGTGCCAACAACAGCAGGGACACACCTGATACCCCATCCCTCAAGCATCCATGACAGTCTATTCACTTCCATTCATCTGAAATCTGTGCTGGGGGCTCAGCACTGGGCAGGCTGCAGGAGGGGAGGCAAGAGACGAAGAACAGTCTGCCTTGGGGACTAGCTAGAGGGCTCAGGGAAGTGGGGAGCCATCACATCCAATGAAACCACAGACCAACTTCCGCCATGCAAGACTGTCACATAATCACAGACCAGCATTAGAAGAGGCGTTAGTGCTTAGATGGACCTCGGAGCACATAGTACAGACACCTCTCCTAGGGCACCCTTCGTCGTCCTCGTCTTGAATGCTTCTGGTGGTGGGGGACTCACTACTTCACAGGCAGCCTCTTTTATATCTTTTATTCCTTTGGGAGTGGCAGGAACGCTGGGAACTAAACCCAAGACCGTGGGGCACAGCTTGAAAAACGCTCTACCACTGAGCTACACCGTAGCTGGTCACCTCTGTTGAAGACTCCTTCTCCCGTACTATGCCTATGCCGTAGTGTGATGAGTTTTAGGGACTGGCTCTCTCCCTGAGGCTATAAAGCACCTTTGGAGCAGGAAGTAGTTTGCCTAAGGACCTTTGGGCACACTTGATCCTGTCCAAAGGATGTGTTCAATTGCCTTGATTTGCTGAGCCTGTTTTTGGACTAGATAAAACCAGAGGGATAGCCTAGGATCTCAACACTGGGGGACTGCCTGAAGCCACCTAAGGCAGAAAGGCAGAGGGCAAAGGGACCCATCAGACAGTCCTGGGTGGTAGGAGAGGATGTGTGCCCTGCTGGCTAATCCTGGCCCTTCGAGTATCTTTAAGGACACATTGGGGGCTTACTGGTGGGGATTATTCCTACCTTCAACATGCTTGACCCTATCAGTGACCTAAATGTGCACCAGTGACCCAGTACTGAGGAAAACCAGGGCCATTTTTGTCCCCCTTGGACTCTGATTCTCAACATGTCACTTCCCCTCACGGTCCTTATCTGCGCTGTTAACTGTGAACCGAAACAGCACCAGTCCCAGGGAGGGAGTGACCTGTCCATTTGAGAAAGCATGGGACTTTCTGGACTGTGGCCCATGCTCCTTAGAGGTCGGGAGGGCAGTGGCTCCAGACACCCAGGACAATGCTCTTTCCAAAGCAGATCCCACTGCCCACGTCTCCGATTCTACCTTCATCATTCCCCATACCGTTCCCCAGATGACCCTCGGCTGGGGGCTGTCTGAACGCCCCTCAAGTAGCTGGACCTACTTTGCTTCTTCCCAAGGCCCTCCAGTCCAGTTGTCTAGACCTAGGACAGTACTATCTTGGGGACAGGCACTGCCAAATCTGAATTCACCTCCTGACAGGCCTTTGGGGATCTCTCAGGTGTGACAGCACCTCCTACAGACCAGGATGAGCCCAGACCTCCTGGCTCCTCCCCTGCAGCTGGAACACATCCCAGCCTCTGCAGCTACAGAACTGCATCAGATAATGATCCAAGCCTGACTTATGCCTGGGGACATCATTCCTGACTGTTCCCAGACCCTAGCAGCCAGCCCTCCCTACCCACCCAAGAGGGTCCAGCTAGCCCATCTGTAGAAGCCCCAACCACGTTTACCTCTCCACAGGCCTTTTCTTCTCAAACTCTTCTCCGGCCCCTCCACCCCAGCTTCTCACTTCCCTCTTCTCCACTGAGTTGTCCCACCCACCTGCCCCACCCAAGGGAAGGCTCAGTGCTCTGAGGTCCAAGGACTCAGGAGAGCAAGCCAAAGCTGTTCCTCAGCTACTGGAGGCTAGAGCCCACCACAGTCTCATCACTGCGGCCTCAGGCAAGGCAGGTTCTGAACATTTTCAAGTCAGACCAACAGGGAAAACCCCGTTCCACTCACCAGTCCGCACGCAGGCGAGGAGAGCCTGGTTCCACTGCCCAGACAGAAGCTGCACACCGCCTGCTGTGACGGCTTAGTCACATTTCCTGGGTTGGGTCACTGGCTCTGTACTTCTTTTTCCTCCTCCCCCTGACTAACTGGTCTCATCACCCTGAGTACATGGGATTTTTTTTTTAAATTTTTTTTTTTCTTTTTTGAAGCGAAGTTCCAAGAGCATGGTTTGGGGACCTGACACAGTCTGGTTGGTTTGGGGGTATGTATGTTTTCATTTTGATATTTTGTTTTATTTTTGAGATGTAGACAAGGCTAGCCTCTAAATTATGATGCAGCTCAAGCTGGCCTTGAACTGATTGATTCTCCTGTCTCCTGAGTGCTGGGATTACAGGTGTGCGCCACCATGCCCAGCTGTTTGTTTGGTTGTTGTCTGTGTGTCTATCTGTTTGTTTGTTACTGAGACAGTCTTACTTTGGAGCCCAGGCTGTTAGGAAACTCAATATGTAGCCCAGGTTGGCCTCAAATTTATGACAACCTTCCTGTCTCTGCTTCCTGAGCACTAGGATTCCCTGGACCAAAGTATCATGCCAAGTGCCTTGACACATTTAAAATGGTCTCTCAATGCCCGGAATACTCAAAGACTACCCCCTCAGCTGGTCGTGGTGACTCATGTCTTTGATCCCAGCATTCAGGAGGCAAAGGAGGTGGATCTCTGAGTTCAAGGCCAGCCAAAACTACGAACTGAGGTCCAGGACAGCCAGGACTACACAGAAAAACCCTGTCTCGAGAAACCAAAATAAATAAATAAATAAATAAATAAATAAATAAATAAATAAATAATGAAAACATACACTACCCCTCAGTCTGCTGCTCATTTACCAGATGTCCACAGTCACACAGTCTGGGCACTGGAGATCTAGGAGACATCAATAAAAATTAGCATGGCCAGCCAGCAGGATGTGGTGGCACACACCTGTAAAACCAGTGTTTGTGAGGTAGAGACTGGAGAATCAGAGGTTTGGCTACATAGAGAGTTCAAAGCCAGCCCAGGGTATATAAGACCCTAGAATCCCTGTGGATCTCCTAAAAAAAGAAGCAAATAAGCATGATCAAGCCAGCCAGAATCACAGAACAAAACCATGCCTTAAAGAAAAAAGAAACAGACAGAGGGCGTAGGGTTTCAGGCTGAACCCAGGGCAACCATCTCTCCTTTCACCCAGTCACGGAAAGATAGTACATACTCAATTGGGTCTAATTTGCTGGCTCCATGAAGGACCCTGGGGCACAGCCCGAAGTCACATAGGAAGCAGGAGGCTGAGCCAAGGAGGCTGTGATTCCCTTTTGAGTCTCTAGAGCAGTGGTTCTCAACCTTCCCAATACTTTAGTCCTTTGAAATAGCTCCTCATGTTGTGGTGACGCACACACACCCACCATAATTTTTTTTGTTTTTTTGTTTTGAGGAAGAGTTTCTCTGTGTAGTTTTGGTGCCTGTCCTGGATCTTGCTCTGTAAACCAGGCTGGCCTCGAACTCACAGAGATCCGCCTGGCTCTGCCTCCTGAATGCTGGGACTAAAGGCGTGAGCCACCACTGCCTGGCCATAAAATTATTTTTGCTGTTACTTCATAACTGTAATTTTGCTACTGTGATGAATCGTAATGTAAATATTTTTGGGAGATAAGTTCATCAAAGAGGTCGTGACCCACAGGTTGAGAACCGTTTGCCCTAGAGGAAGGAAGAGCAGAGTCTGTGTGACGTCCTGGAGAGTAAGCACCCAGTGGGCAGCCACACTTGGGTGGCTCAGTGCCCAGGGACTCTGACAGGAAGAGTGTTGGTCAACAGCCAGTTCCAGGTAGGACTCAGCATTCAGAGTCAAGGCTCCGGCCTTGGTCAGACAACAGGACCAGAAGTAAGCCTTCCCAAGTATCCGACCACCAAACCGATCTAACGTAGGACTGTTGGGGGGAAGCCTGGAGAAAACAGAGTACTGAGGGGATGAGGGGAGTTGGTATTTGCTTGTTTGTTTGAAACAGAGCCTCGATACACAGCCCAAGCTGGCCTCCAACTTCGGATCCTCCTGTCTCCACCTCTCCACCTTCTGAGTGCTGGGATTACAGGTGAGCACCACTATGCCATCCAGATGTGTGGCTTCTGTGTGACAAATACCACCAGAACAAGAATGAAACGTTTTCTCAAGACTTTAAATGGAGTCTGTGGGATGGCTCAGTGGGTAAAAGCACTTGCTGATGACCAGAGTTCAGTCCCCAGAACCTACAGTGAAAGGACGGAATGGGGGCTGGAGAGGTGGCTCAGTGGTTAAGAGGACTCAGGTTCCATTCCCAGCACCCACATGGAGGCTCACAACTATCTATAACTCCAGTCCCAGGGGATGCACTCTTCCGGTCACCTCAAGTACCAGGTACTCACAACTGTGTACAGACATACAGATAAAATACCCATACACATAAAAAATAAATAATAGTTAAAAAAAAAAAAGAACACAGCTTATAGCTGGCACCCAGGGGTCTCCATGGCCAAATGACAGCCTTAAAAACAGGGTAGTCTGAGATGAGATCCCAGAACCACAGGCAGGGCAGACCTTGGCAGAAAGGTTAGGAGTGTGCCTCAAGGACTGGAGATACAGCGCAGTTAGTAGAGTGTTCACACGGCATCCATGAAGCCCTAAGATGGATCATAGCATGGGATAAAGATGACGACCAGGGAGACTGCTCAGCTGGGAAAGACACTCGCCACCAAGCCTGAAGACCTGGGTCCGATTCCCAGGCCCCACATGGTGGAAAGAGAGATCCAACTCCAGAAGTTGGAGCAGTGAGTCATGCCTACAGCCCCAGCACTTGGAGGTAGAGGCCAGAAGATCAAAAGTTCAAAATTATCCTTGGCTACATACAAGCGTGATGTGCGTGTGTGTGTGTGTGTGTGTGTGTGTGTGTGTGTC